>JBCAUF010000001.1:17229224-17240364 GCA_038406115.1 Haemulon aurolineatum | reverse complement strand
CGCTGGATGAGGTCCCACAAGACGGGCTGATATAACAGCAGAAACAAGTTATTCACTTTCTGTTCTGAGTGTGTGCGTCTGTGTGTGTGTGTGTTAGTCAGATGTCTTACACTGAAGCAGCTCAGCAGGTCCTCTTTGAGAGTGGCATTCTGCTCTCGGCGGAGAAAGACTCCCACGGTTTGAAGGACGCTCATGGAGGCTTCTGGCTGCAGTGAGGCCCAGGAGGTGTTGTCAAGGAGACTGGAGAGGAGGATGGCCTGAGCCAAACCTTGCCTCGCCTCTCTTTCCCCCTCGTCCAGACCTGAAGAGAGGCCCACCATGAAGTCCAGGACTCTAAGCACATATCCCAGCACCACCAAGAACCCCTCGCGCTCCCCTCCCTCAACCTCACACACACTTAGCTTGTGCACGACTTCCACCAGCAGCGGAGCTGGATCCACGCACAGCTGTGATGTGTCAAACTCATACGGTGCAGGGAGCATGTCAAAAAACCTCTGCAGGAGGCACTTCCTGCCCTCCAGTTCTGCCTGCAGCTCAGCACAGACATCAGCGAACTGAGGCACAGACATCAACAGCTGACTGTAGAGGGTGGCGTTCAGACAAATATACTCTCTCAGTCCATGTGTCTGCCCGCAGAGCTCCAGGAGGGTGGAGTTGGTGAAATGTTGCACAGCCCATGCCCTGTACTGACAAGTCTCTTCAACGGTGTCAACATGGGAGACATTCTGTATTTTGGAGCAGTACGCTGCAGCCCAGCTTCCCTCTGGCAAGGATTGGTGTGAGTCAGGGGAGTCTCTCCCGCACAAAGCTGAGATCAGGATGGAGTTGTTGGGCAGGAAGCAGTGTCTGAAAGCCTGGGCACTGAGCAACCTGCTGCCCAACTGAGCCAGACAGCTCTCGTCAAGGCCTGGACTTCCTATCACCTCACCTGACAGCTGCACACACAGGTCGTCTATACTTGTCTGGTTAAGAAAGTTGTAGTCCTTTGTCAGGGCGGCCTGCAAATATTGAAGTTAGAATAAGTTCAAATGAAGCAGAAGGAATACAGACGCAATGCACCAACACATTTAAAACACAGCATGTCCTCAGTGCGCCTTGCTATGCCACAGATGTTCAAGAAAACACTCAAGTTCATTAAAAAAAAGTCAGTCCATTACCTGATGTGCTCTCTGCAGCCAGAAAGAGGCGTTGGCACACACCGTGTTGTTGAATTCATGGGCGAAGAACTCGCTGCAGACATGAACCCAGAGGAAGTCCTCTTCAGCAGCAGACAGGTACCAAGCTGCATCCGAGCACGTGGCGTGCAGGTCCAGCCCCATCTGGGCCGCGTCTGGATCAACCGACCCGTTCTCCCCTTCAAACAGCTTACAGTAGAGGAACACAGTGAAGTTGGAGACGCCTGTCAAGCCAGGGATGGACTCATTACATGCTGCCTCCAGGATTTCTAAAGAGGTGGGGACCTCCATCTCTTTCTCCCAGTTGTTGCTCTCTCTCATTCTCCCTCTTTGATTTTGGCTGAACTGGGAGTGGCGAGGTGTGTTGGAGGGTTCATGGGGGCGTTTTCGTTTGAGGACTGTTCGTGAAGAAGCGGCTGTTTTTGGAGATGAGTGGGCCGCTGTTTGTCGTGATCCTGGTTCACCTCCTTCAGGGGAGGGGCAGGACAGGAATGGGAGTGAGTTTGGGAGACCCTGGGATTTAACGCCCAAAGCCTGTGTGTTCCACGTCACATTATGTCTTATCCCCCTATATGTGCATGGACACAAGAATGGTATAAATGTCAGTATTTCTGTCAAACATGTACTGCCGTGACATAGTGAGTCACATTCCTAAAATATCTTACCATAAGATCAGCTGTCTGAGGTCACCTTGAAAAAGACAAACAAAAAGCAAATATGAGCAGAAAATCAAAGTGAATGAGTGATGGAAAAAGCATCTGGAAGCTTCTGCAGAACATGACAATGCCTGATGTAACAGTGCAGCTCAGCTAACAATGCCCAAGATATAATGTTACTGACATCAATGAGAGGATAAAGAGATTAGCCGAGCTAACAACAGATGCTTTCATCGGCCAGGATGAATACAAAGATTTTAAAGCAGTGGCAGTCACTGTCTCTGTCTCTCCTGTATCTGTAAGGTGAAACCAGGGCCAAACCCATGAGGCCCTGAACACATCACAAATGATATAGAACACTAAATACCATCAAAACAATACATTATTTAATCATTTACCTGTAATATGTTTCAACTGACATGTTATCCAATTTAGTACATTATTAATGCCTATGTGTAGTGTCCTTGCTTTTCTTAGAGTAGTCCCCTGAAGAAAGCATCCGGAATGCATCACAATACAGCAGCATCTGCCACGTGAAGTATAAATGGAGGGTGCTATTTCTTAATTATCTGACAATTTACTTTTCAGATTGTGTGCATGAATGCTTAAAAACATTTCTGTCACCCAGCTTTTTGTCTCAAGTTAATTAGTTCTCATCTCTTTCGATTGCACAAACAACCACTTACTCACCAACTGAGCACCGGCCTTGAGCGTTGAGCGGTGGCATGTCCACCAGGCTGCTGACATCATCAAGCAATGCCATGGTAACTCGTGACACCTTTTTCCTCAGGTTACCATAGACAGAACTACCCACCCTGTGCAGGAGGCCCTTCCTCAGCCCATCCAAGCTCTGCACCAGGGCTAGGTTTTTCTGTGCCAGGTGGCTACCTCGCTCTCCTCCACCTGAACGTGATAATGCCTGCAGCAGTAAACTCTGCATGGAGTTTGGATCATCTTCTGTGGCCATCATATCTTCCAGAGAGGCATTTACAGACAGCCCATCCTGCCTCATGGCCTCAGGAGGCAGGCTGAAGGGCTTTAAACGTCCAAATGCACTTGAGCCTTGAGTGTGTTCAGCACCTTCCCCTGCCGGGTGCAAGCTAACCACAGGCTTCCAGTTGCGTGTTTCAAGGAAACGCAGCAGCTGCTGGAGCCAGCTAACATTGAATGCACAGTCACTACGACCCTTAAGAGCGCAGATGAAGCCCTGCAGGCCTGCGCTGGCCTGACCATAGGTCCCACTGACCAGGGCCTGAAGGGCAGCTTCCAGCACAGCGCTCACTGTCCTCCAGTTCTGAGATAAGTAAGTCAAGAGGGGCCTGTGGGGCTGCCGTTCTGATAAAGTGATCAGACTCTGTAGCAGCCCCAGGAGCCAGTCCCAATGAGGGCTGCCCCTCAACGACAAAAACCAGTCCTGCACTCTGACACTGGGTCGGGGCGGCACACGGCCATTCCACTGGTTCTGCGCAGCGCTTCCCTCAGACTGAAGAAAGAAATGCAGCACCTTCTCCCAAAGCTGATCCTCATCTGGCATCGCCGGTGCCTCCTCCAGCTCAGCACCCATCTCTTGGAGGTACAGCGAAATGTTGTAGAGGAAGCCAGAGAGACGGTGCCGGTCTATTGGCTTGTTTAGTGAAGGCAGGTTCTTGTTGGGAAGAAGGCCAAGTGTTTTTAGGCTACCCATGATATTCCTCACCCAGGGGTGCACGGACTGGTCCTTGTTTATTTCTGGAGGAGCTTTCTGAGGATTCCACCCACCTCCTGCACTCCATTTTGAAATGATCTCCTTGAGAATGGCATCTCTCCGGTCCTCTTTACCACCCTCTGAAAAAGTCACATTGGAGACCGCTGTAGTCAGCATCATGTTATAAACACATGTCGTAAGAGAGAAACAAATGCCACATTTAGCAGCACATCTTAGTGGTGCACTTACCTGTCTTCTCAGGGGATCCTTGTCCCAGTAAAACAGCACAAACTATGATGCTTGTGAATCCAAGAGAGGCCATCCCTGGCCCTTTCTCTGCCATCTTCATCTCATGCCAACATGCACAGTGACACAGCGGTGTCACATCTTTCTCTTCATCCTGTTTTTCTGATTGATTTCACGACACCATGTGTTTAAACGGATGTTGCTTTCTTTTCTAATTTTCATTGATGGGATGGACTCAAGGAGTAGAGTATCTCAGCGGAGAGGGGATATTAAACCTTAATGACCGGCTACCACATCACCTTACCACTTTCACTGCCTGATTACTAAAACAAGTGTCAGTTAGATACCTTACTTATAAAAAACTGACTGACCATCAAGTATTAAAAGAAGGCCCACATGTGATGTTGAGTACAAAAAGTTATTAATATGAAGCAAGATATTCGAATACATATTTCTGACACAACAACGGATACATCCTGTTAAAATAACTTTTTGTAGATTCAAATGCAGTCACTCACAAGAATGAAAAATTTGAGGACAAAAAGATGCTGAACTCACCAGCAGTTACAATCCATCCATTTCTTGAGGAAGGCTATCCCTTCGAGCTTTTGCCAGCATCTCTAAGCCCGCGGTGCCAATACACTCGAGGCTGACCTCTTTCTGAGAGCCACTCTCTCTTTCACCGTCACTCCGACTTTCTCTACCTTTCACTCTCTCCTCTTGCACCCCTCCCACCTGTGTCCTCTCTCTCTCTCTCTCTCTCTGCTTTTAGCTGCTTGGGACACTTATTTTTTTGTCTCTGGAGGTTTAAGAGTTGATGCTTGGCTTCATATTTCATGAGTTATCTTGTTATGCTGCAGTGTGTTGCTTGGCTGTTTTCTATGATGATGCACAGAAAAGAAGCAGCAGTGTGGTTAGAGTGGGGTGTGCATAAGCCCTTAACACAGGACTTGTCCCCCAGTCCTTTACATCACTTCTTATATTTGCCTTTACAATAGACTGTGTTCCCAATTCAGTATTTTGCACCATCACAAGACTACAGAAGGTCACAACACTCAGCTAGGCGCTCAAACAAGGTGAAAATCTGGATCATGTTAATCACACCCAGGATAGCTATCCCTTTCTCTAACTGTGCAACATCTCCCACTGACTGATTCCCCATTGAGCCATCTCTCAGCTGGGACTCATCTCGTGACTCTGGGTTTGTTGGGGGTGTAGTCTTACCGTCAGGGACAGGCCAGCAAGGCTGTGCAGGCTGTCACTGTTTAGACACATTTATCCCTCGGTCAGGTGCACTTACAATTGAGCCCTGTGCAAGGGCACAGCAGCAGGCTCCCCAGAGTCGGACCACTGTCTGCAGGCCCTGAAACCCTAGAGGACCAAGTGAAAGGACCACCCCCTCCCTCCACTTGCTTTAGCTGTATGATACTGTGGCCTGCACAGGGACAATAACTTCCTCCTGTATTATTGATACCGCAGGGAACAGCGATCACTCAGTGCAGCAGGGCTCGATTCACCACAGGAATATTCAATGAGAAACTGGATCCACCCCATACGTTCCCCCTCTCTCTGCTGGAAACTCAGGCACGGCAGAAATCAGCTGGTGAAAATAGCTGTTGAGATTGGGATACTTGGTTTGAGTCCAACTTTCAGTCCCCATCCTCCAACGGGAACGCTGAAGCAAAAATACCTCAAGTGACCCCAAAACTAAATTGTTCTTAATTATATGATGATCAAAAATTTATTTCACTTGCTGTTCTAGTCATGATGGGTTTTGGTTTATTGCAGCAAGTCAATATTTGCAATATTATTTATCCTTTAATTTTTAGAATCATTTTATAGCAGTACACACTGTACTGAGCATGTTTTATTGCGTATCCAAATTACAATAATGAGCAAACAGAAACAAAGTTTTGGGTTTTGTTTTGTTTTTTCAGCACACTCTCTCAGCAGCTGGGCTGTCCATGAAATCTATCAAGGAATCCCAACTTTAAACTTGACATAATGGTTTATTTTAAAGATATGTGGCTTTTTCACATGGGACATAGATTTCAATACAGGCAAGGGATAATATCTACTGCACTTACTGGCTGTCATTATTCTGCTATCCCTAGAAAAATGTATTATTATTCGTTACTTTTCTAAGTTTTGAAGCTCTCCTAAAAGGAACAAAGGTTTATATGTGTATGATCTTATATGAAGCCTCTCTCATGCCAAGTATACTTTATGAGTCAAAACTGTAATTGACAGTCCTTCATGTTAAATATCAAATTAATACTTCAGTCCCACATTCTGCATAAATTCTTAAAAGCCAATAAGATTTTGTAGATTGTTATGATGTTACACCATAACCCTATGATGTTACACCGTAACCATAACCCTAACCCTAACCCTAACTCTGCCAGATTACAAATTGTTTTGTTGTTGTCTATGTTACATTTGTGCCACCTAATGTTGAGAATGACCTCCTCTGTAATTTTCTTCTTTTCCAGAGTGGCATAGGCCTTGATCACATTCATATGAGTTCATCTATCCTGAGAACTCAAACACAAAAATATCAAAACACAAACTCAATAAATCATAATTTAAACAATTATAACTGCAATGTAAAGCACTTAACTGTAAACAAAGGTTTTACAGCCAGCTGCATATCCTTGCACATTCTTTAAGCACAGGCAAACAGCACAAAAGGCCGAAACAGATTCTCTGCATCAGATCAATGTTTTTGTTGTTGTTGTTGTTGTTGAAAATACTTTTAGACTTCTAGGTATCATCATTAAAATACATAAACTGCTTGCTGGAGAGAAAAAAAACAAAAAGTCAGCAAAAACAGCCATGCACCAACCAAAACCTGACCAGCCTAAGAAAGAGAGAGGCTCTGGAAATGTTGCAGCTGCTGCTGCTGCTGCAAGACAAAAAACCAAATAAAAAACAGAAATCACACAAACATTTTCCAGAACTTGTGTGAACAGAACAGCAATGCATATACAGAGTATACTGTACGTGTGACAAGAATTTAAAATACCATTGCTACTTCCAAGGGGGGAGACTTTATGACAGTGGAGAAAAAAGTGAATGACTCTTTCCCTGTCCGGGTGTTCATCTCTCTCTGAGCAGGGATGGATTAATGAGCAGACCTAGCTGGCACAGGCCCAGAGAGCTTGCTGGTCAGGGGGGGCATTAGCCAGTGCCTTTTTATGAAGTTATTTCACACTCCTTTTTGGAAAATCGAAGAGCTCAGTCAAAAGCAGGGCCCTGTTTTGAGACATTTATGTTCTTATTATGTAAAACAGCTGCAATTGTGTATACAATAATCCTACATTATATAAAGCAACTCAAATGTTTTATAGTTAAGTAGCTCTGCATTACAGGTTTCCTTTGATGGTCTCCCATTATACTTTGGTATGGACCTGTACTATTGTGTACAAAATGTGGATGTGCTGTGGCAGGAAAGGTTGGAAAATCTTTCAACAGCTTCTCTTCATCTTAAGCAGCAACACAATAATGAAGTTCAGTTTCAATGTTAACAGAGGTATATGGGAATAACAGCATGTTAACCTGCATAATGTTTCTGAAGGAGATTCAAAATGATCTCAAAATGATCTCACAACTTGTCCATGCCTCCAAGTTATGTCATATTGCCCCCTCCAGGAAGTAGAGACACATGCAAAGACAGTCATAAAGTAAGTGGACAGTGACACCTGTTGCCCAGTCATTGAACTCAAACACTGAATAAATGCCACCAACAAGTATAAGTGTTAAATATTGTGTTGAATAAACAGGACATCAACAGGACCACCACTGAACTAAACATATGTTCTGTTGCTTTAACAGGAGCCAAGATCTGGATTTGTTGAATTTATGCATCAGTTTCTGCCCCTCCACTCTGCCACAGTCAGAGATAATGTCCTTTTGTTTACCACCAGAGAAGCCCATATTCTGACTGTTATTTGTTGCAAAGCTGTTGTCTTTCTACACTTCATATAAGCCACAATCAGGTTGAAATGAATAGAAATGCATTTAAATCACCTTGAACAGGCATACCACCATAATTTGGTCCAAAGTTGAGGCTCTTTTAAATCACAAATTTAAATGTATTAGTATTAGTGCACAGCACTGATTGTCATCAAAAACCATGAGGTCGGAAGGTACTTCACATGAAGTAATGGATTTATTTCTCTATTGAATACTCTCTTATTCTTTCTCAAAATTACATTTCAGGAAGTAATATTGTATTTTTTACTACACCATATTCATTTTACAGCTATCGTAACAACTTTTTAGATTAAAATTTTACATCCAAAACTGCAAAACTTTAAGGCACCCTTTTAGCCGAATATAACTTATAACTCCTCTTGTGGGTACCCATGAGTGGAATCTGGTGTATAAACACACACTGTAAGAATGAAACCCAGTTATCACGGATAAAACTTTATTCCTCCCTGGCAGGCTGTAAAACCTATTCATATCCATACTCAGTGGGAGTTTCCCTTATCTCAAACTATTTGAAAGCAAAGCATGCACATCCAAATTTGGTAAGCACAACTAGGTAATGGAAATGATGAGAAGTAGAAATTAAATAGATGACATTCAGATAAACATTGATTACCTCCCAGGTAATGTCTCGAGATCTTCAGACCAGTTTTCCTGATCTCATCATTTTGATTTCCATCCCCTAAAACAGCAGCAAACCCAACACTGCAAATTATACATGTACAAAATCATGTATATACACATTAATTCATTAATTCAAGCTCTCACCCTGGTGCAGTGCTTTTAGTGTTTAGGAGATCCGGCTGAACTGCAGAGCTGAGGAGTTCTCCTCCAGTAACTTGTTCAAAGACTGTTTGGAAGGACAGACATGACAGTCTCAGGATATTTACAGCCTCTAACTACAATACATTTTGTACTCGAGGCTCTGGGGGTGGCAATGTCAGATTGCAGGTGGTGCAAACTGAAGCATCTCAGCAAATACTAAATGGCTGACAAAATATCTGCATAAGTACTTACATTCCCAACAGGCTCAGCTGTACTTTGTTTTATGCTAATCAGCACTAAGACAGTGATCATAGCAAAACACCTGCGTACCCTCCCTTACGTTTTTACCTCTCTGTAGCCTTCAAGCATCTTCCAGGCCTTCAGCTGGTTCGCTGCACCTTGAGAGGGTAGAGCTGGATGATATAAATAGGGTAGCCATCTTTACAGACTCTCTCTCTTTTGCTCTGGCAGCCATGGGCAATTCAGTTTGTTTTGAGCTTGTTTCTTTATTTACCACTCTCTCTCTCTCTCACACACACACACACACACTACACTGCTGATAAATAACCTCACTCAGTTTAGGTTGGGTTATGTTTAGTTAAATAAATGTTTTTGTTGCAATGTTGAGCCAGGTTCGTAACAACTAAATGGCTGACAAAATACCTGCAAAACTACTGACATTCCCAACAGACTAGCTGTACTTTGTTTTATGCTACTCAGCACCAAGACAGTGGTCAAAGCAAAACACCTGCTTAATACCAGTTGTCTTTGCGAACATTATACCATGCCACCAATGATGCTCAAGGACGTATTATGGCAAAATAAGGTTTTAAATGAACTGATAAAAATATCACTACCAAGCTAAGGGAAGATTCATGGGAGGTACCAGAATTTACATCAGTCCAGTAATAAATGCTGTGACTGTTACTGATAACACTGAAAGAGGTCTTGATTTGTCTATGAGGCTGGGGTTTCGAAGGAGTTTCTGCTGTTGCACTGGACTGAATTTTGAAGTGATAAGTTTCATGTTAAAATGTGATACGTTTTAAATTGAAAACCAGCCAATCCGTGCCCCTCCAGCTGGCTGATCAATGAGAAATGACGCTACCTTGGAGCGTCAGGCTCATCCCTCCTCCTGTACAGTCCCATGCACTTTAAACCCTTCTTTGTGTGTGTAAGCACCATTTATTAGTCAGAAATGTGTTGTTTCTATATTTTTTACCGATTTGTGTTTTATTTTGACATTTATAAGTGACTTCCGTAATGGAGCTTTGATTTTGAAGTTGTAAAGGAGGTTAATGGGAGAAAAATGAACAGTTGTCTCCGTGTATGTCCTTGGATACTTTGCAATATGAGCCAACTCCACTAAGTCTTGTGTCTTTCAGACTAAGTGGATATCTGTAGATGTAAGTCCATGGATGGGTTGGGAATATTTGGACAACAAATGGCCACTACAGTGTACACATACTAATCACCATACATTTATGTCTGTACTTATCACATCATCCACTTTGCTCAATAACAGCAGAATCTCACCATGTCTCAATCCAAGCATGAAGTGGAACTTAAGCCAAATCGTTGAGACCTCATCACATTAGAATGTGATAACTTTATTAACAATAGAATTGCAATAGTGTGGTTTTCAGCATATAAATGATGTGAGCACAATATTGGAAATCATTCCTTTATTTCATATAATCAATAACTGTTTAAAACAGACAACTATGTACATTTGTGGATTTAAAATATTTATGCATTCAGTCTTAACACAGAAAGTCAGGGTCAAACATTGAGCACAGGGATGTCAAAGAGGTCACAGAGGCCTTCACTCTCATCCAGATTATAGGCATATTCCTGTCCAGATGGAGGTGGAGACAAACGGAGGAGTGGAGAAAAAACTGAGGAGTGGAGGTGAAAACATGATTAACGAAAACATACTACTACTACTACTACTACATACTAAGTGCCAATGTATGATGAATATAATATCGGTAGTCAGAAAACAAAAAGCACTTACCTTCAGAGGCCATGAGCTCTGTGATTAGATCTGCATTCAGTTTTTCTACAGAATGAAGAAAGACATACTTAAACCCTACATTCCTATACAGTCAACTTACATGAGAATTCAAACATAAATGAGTCCGAGATACAACATATGACAAAGGCCTTACCTTTGGTGGGCAGGAATAGGCCCTCCAGTTCTTTTGAAAAATTTTCCACTGGAAAAAAAATATATTTTTACAAATTGATATGAAAGCCCTCAGTAGCACTAATAGAAACATGCACGAGGCAGAAACACATACGTAGTTGTATGACCGTGCAAGAAATGATCAAAGAGGCAGAGAAAGACACCACAGTGCCAGACACCACTGAGACATGATCAGTTGTTTTCATCAGTCAGTGAAGAAGAAGGCGCTTCACATAAGGAGCACTCATGATGCTTTAACTTAAACACACAGTATGTAACCTCTACTGCTAGGGGTTTTGAAATCAAAATGATGAAAAGAAAAGATGTGGTCTAATGATGTCGTTACGTAGCATGGGATCATGAAAGCTGATGTCTTCATTGATAAGCAACCACAAAATTGACCTGATGTGGCTCACAAAAATATTCTCGGGTG
>JBCAUF010000001.1:17202433-17214006 GCA_038406115.1 Haemulon aurolineatum | reverse complement strand
AGCTTTGCTCTCAACGACCAAACTTTGATCTACTTCGGTTACTACCACGGCCTCTTTGGAGAAGAGTAAGTGGCACTTGTTGGTAGAGGAACTTTGTTTGCCTTGTGGTGATATGTTAAAACCATGCCATTAGATGCTAGTGTTTTGCAGCAAAATGCTCACAGCATTCACAACCTTCAGTCTGGCTTTGCTTCTGTTCTGCATCACTATACAGATATTTTAGTATTAACAAGATGTCAAGAAATTAGTTATTTGTAATTTAATTAAGATATGTTTTCAATGCAGTTTGTGGCGTAATCTGAACATCAATTGCTGCGACAAAGAGAACTGTAACTTCTACAACTCCAGTTCAGAAACCTGCAAGACACTGGTACGTGTGCACTATGTTGTTTTTTAATTCAGCTGGCTCCTTCTGGTGCTACATGCTCACTCATGCAGATTTGTCTCCCCTCAGGTGAATGTGGCCTTTGATATTGTGTACAATAGCGGACTAAATGAATATGCCCTGTACTTGGATTGTGAGGGTGGCAGGAGGTCCCACAGAGCCTATGAGAGGACCATGAGTCACATTTTTAAGAACTACAGAAAGCATCCACACACCCACAAGGTTAGTTTTTCCCTTTGTGAACAAGTGCTGCTTACCAATGCACCTGTGCATCACATTCTTCTTATTGTCCAGTAGTGTTGACTATCAAAATCTTGAATGAAGTTTTCAGGCAGAGTGCCTTCTTCCGTGTCTCTGGGTGACGTCCCCCCCTGCATCAACAGCACGGCTCAGATGAACTGGCTGAACAGAGGCGATGTAAGGAAAGCTTTACACATTCCAGATACGCTGCCACCGTGGGACATCTGCAGGTATGCTAAATGTAGCCAGGTGAATGTGATGTCAGGCATTTGTTTGTCAAAATGTGTAAGGTTGCAAAATGGCTCATTTGCTCCTGCAAGCCAATTTTCCACATGAGCAATTTGCCCCCAGTATTGCTTTTTTAATCAAAGAAACCACTCAATGTGGTTTTTTTTTTGTTTTTTTGTTTGTTTGTTTTTTACTACAAAGGATACACATTCACACAGAAGGTGCCGCCTGCTCATCAGACGAGATGCATTCACACACACTTTAAGGTTCAGTTTCTTGCTAAAGACACTTGGACATGTAGTCTGCCGGGGATCAAACTGGGAACAAACAAGTGATTTTATGACAAACAAATAGACTCCATGCATTTTATGCCCCCACAATATTTTTGTATTTTACTTTGAAAAAATGTGTGGACTCTACACACAGTTATCCTCTGTTTTTAACACCTTTTTTAAAAAATCCGATTACTGTCTAGAATCCATTCCTGTTCATGTGTCAATCATGAAACTTTCCCCTCTTGTCCATGCAGTATAGGTAGGTCGGGGACGCATTAATCATTCAGTGTTCTTGTCCTTATAGTGATGATGTTGGAGAGCAGTACACCACGCTGTACCAAACAGTGAAGGATGTTTACCTGAAGCTGCTCTCTCTGGGCCTGCGGGCATTGGTCTACAACGGAGACACTGACATGGCCTGCAATTTCCTTGGAGACCAGTGGTTTGTGGAAGACCTCGGCCTGAAGGTAGGAACTTCAGTTTTAGGAAGGTTTATTTAAAAAAAATATAGAATTTTTAAAAAAATATATAAATGTATGTTGTGTATGTGTATTTTTCCCCAAACTCCAATCAGATACAATTCTTACTAATAAATGTTTTTCTCAGCCAACCACTAAGTACTGGTCCTGGATTCATGATGACCAGATTGCAGGTTTCTACCAACAATTTGGAAACATCACTTTCCTGACAGTCAAGGTAATCACCACTGTGGTGTTCAATGTTTGCCACAGAAGAATAGTTGTCTTGTCTTTTTACTTTGATGATATGGTTGCATCATTGTGAAATCCTGCTGTCCTCTGTGTTTCAGGGTGCAGGTCACATGGTTCCTCAGTGGGCTCCAGGCCCAGCTCTCCAAATGTTCCAGTCTTTCCTGACAAATGGCTCCTACTGAGCCAAGATGTCATACCTGCACTCATCACTTGCTAGATGGTACGCTTTTCTCAGGGAAGATGATTTTGAGCAGAAAAGGGACTGGTGGAGCACTTATTCTTATCATTTTGTATTGTTCATAATGTACCTGCAGTACAGTGTGAGTGTTTGGAGAAGGACACATTACTTGTGATGACTTTGAAATTAATGTAAGTACCAACTTGCAGCTGTGAGGATGTTTACCTCTATATAAGGCTCATGGTGTGGGAACCAGAACCCTTTTTTTTGTTTGTTTGTTTTGGACAGACAATCTTGTAATTATATATATTTTTTTTTATGTAAAAAAAAAAAAATAAGGATCACTAATAATTGAAACATTAATAAAATAATCATATTTAATGTTTGGTTACCAGCCTTCATTCATGCTTTTTTTTGGGGGGGGGGGGGATTTGTGCCTTTTTTAGTCTGGTTTTCAGCAAGTGGAAACCTTCTGCTCAGCCTTAAACTCTTTGTGGTCCTGTGTTTTGTAAAAGTATTGTCCTGAACTCAAGTACATCATCATCTGCTTCAAGTCAGTGCCTTGACCTCACTATTTCATTTCATACGTAAAGTGTTGAACAAAAACTGAAATTGTCCTTTTCCAGGTACTTGCACTGTACTTTTCATGATCAAAAGATGTATTCTGTAGCACTAATGTCAAGCTGAATCTCGATGTCTGCCATTGACATTTTCAGAGTCAAGCAAATGACGGTGCTGATGCTGTGATTCTTCTGTATTTGTGAAAATGCTCAAACTGTCTTGATCAAAACTGCAGCTTTCCTTGTATTTGTCTCTTTATTAAAGAATTGACAGTGATATATGGATTGTCAGATTTATTCACATTCCTTGATTGCAGTTCATTTATTAATATATCGCAGGTAGTTTTGTTTTCCATTAAAACCTGTCACAATCCTCATGTTTGCAAGTCAACTTTCTGAGTTCAACAGATTTGTGAAACAAACGCCATAGGGAAAAGGTGTACATCTTTTGCCTGAAAACACAGTAACAAAAATCATAACTACACCTAATGTTCGCTCATGACCAGACAAACCTGTCTGCAGCACCAAAAAGAGGAAAAAAAGTTTTGTAAAAACTAAAACAGTCCAATACCTTTGTTATGTTGACAGGCAGTATCACTGTTTCATATTATATGGTAAATAGTCAGCCAAAAAGTTTGACAAATGCAATGTAATTGCTTTTCTCGAAAAAATATTCCCTTTTACATTCTGTCCCTCATGTCCACAATCAAAAACAATGTACATTTCTGGTTTTCACAAAACCTAAATTAACAGTAAAAACAGTGTCTTGAATCTCATTTGAATTATGAATCATAACATGCTTACAACATACCCAAGACTATTAGTTGTGATAGATGTTAAAACCAGGAATTAAATCCACTCAGTTTATTCTTGATTACTATTTCATTATAAACCTTTCAGCTGCATTTGCAATTCAGTTGAAAAACAAATTTCATGCAATCCAACTTAATCTCAATTATGTTTTGACATCTTTAGTGTTAAATAATTTTGTGAATATTGGGGCACTCAAACAAATGGCTTACACTTTGGTTTTAGGTGAAAAAAAGAAAGAAACAAAGGAAAAAGTCTGCAGTGGTGTGTACTGATTCAAGTAAATAAAACTTCAAAGAGTTTTAAGCATTGGCTTCTCCTCACTGACAGACAAGCTAGACCAACTGTTTCCTATTAGTTACATGCAAACTGAAGTCTCTGTGTGTTACATCCATATTATCATACATTCACATTCAAGAGTCTGATTTTCAAACCTGTGAAAAATCAGCACTCATGAAAGAGTTTGGCTTGTCACATCCTGACTAGAGGTTCTGTTCGTCTTGGACACCCTGAAGATCTGTGTGCACTGCTGTGGTTTTTAGCCTGTCTGCAGTTAACTGTTTTTTTTTTTTTTACAATTAAGTTATCTTTTTAAAGGTTTGCAGACTGTAGTTCATAACAAAAAAGACTAACCTGAAAGCCAATTATAAAATCACCATCAGAGTACTTGTAACTTTATAAAATATGTAAGAAAATATAAAAGAAACCAACAAACCTAAAAAATAAATAACGTAATGATTTCCAAAATGTATTTAAAAATGTAATATGATTAGTTTGTCTTCCCAAAATTAGTTGAAAACTCCAGTTTTTCAACTCATTTAGAGGTAATGACTCATAATTAACAAATCAACAAGACTGCCCAGCCCTGCACTTTACACATCACTCACTAATGATGCGAAACTTTCACTCAGTTTAATTTGTGGACAAACTATGAGCAGCACCAACTTAAAGTCTGAACCTGGATTAGACCTGGGAACCACAGCACATCTTTTTCAATAAGAAACATTTAGTTTGACATGCAAGTTAAAATACACAAATTGGTACAATTTCATTATTAAAATCAATTTGATTGTAAGACCTTTCTGTATAAAGTCCCTCAGCTCTTGTAAACAGGACAGGAATGTGTTGTCCATACAGGGTCCAGAGATGGGGTGAGGGGGGGCACTCTGTGCCTGGCTACTCTGTTAAAAACTGTTTTCACTGCAAGTTAAAATCATCATTAAAACATAAAACATGCAATTTAAACTTTACACAAAATAAAGGCAAAGTGTCTGAATTTACTTGGCGTTGTGGGGTGTGCCTGATACCTCCTGACTGAGTAAAGAGCTGTGGAGCTCTAACTCAATATGGAGCAGGGATGTTTTTCTTTTAATGAGTGTCATGAGATGCTTATCCATCTTATCCAGCAGTTCAGTATAGCAGCACAGGACCAAGGACCAAGCACCGCCCCCTCCGTCTTCAATAACGAGGACGCCGCTCTCTCCCAATAAAAATTCTCCTTTTAGCTGACAACGTCTTGATAGATGGAGTTGGTTGTGGTGAGGCCAAAGATGAAGGCTCCAATTGTAACCATGACAACTCCGAGGATGACCAATCCATGCCAGCTGTAACAGAAAATCTGCATTTAGCATTGTGATACCACGTTACTTTTATGGCTTCAGCTAACCTTTTCATTATCAATTAATCTGCTGACCATTTTATCAATTAATCAAAACCAAACAATATCCAGTTTACACTGATATACACCAGAACAGAGAAGTCGCAAATTCTCCCTCTGGAGTGAGGCGTTTTTGCTTCAGAAATGACTTCAACATATCAAAATAGTTACAATTAATGTGCTAATCAATTAGTAGACTGGAAAAGACATTGAGGCTTCTTGTAGGGTTAGATTGAAGAACCTTATTCCCATGCCAAACATTATGATCAAATCGATTTAGAGAAGTTCCAAAGAAACTGAAAGACACCCACGAACAAGCAGCATCTCACCTTGCAGATCGGTTGTCCGTCTCCGACAGTTTGGCTTGCATCAAACACAAACCTGTCAGGTTTGAGAGAATTACTATAGCACGATAAAGACTGCACAAAAATCATAAACTTTTACAAGCAAACAATGAGGGAAGTGATACCTGGGAATACAAAGATAAAGCAGGCTGCCAATCCTCCGATCAGTGAGATCACTCGACCGATGTCTGGGATGAAAAGGGCAAGGACGAGGGTGACAACAAACCACACCAGCGTCTGCAGGATCCTCCTCCTCTGCTCACGACGGACACACACCTCCACCTGCTCGCCTTGGAAACGTAGCCAGAGCCCTTCAATAACTGCCCTGGAGGGAGGGGAAGTGAGGAAATGCTGCATTGAGTACCTCGAAAAAACTGCTATGCAACCGTTTTTAGGTTTGTGAAACGGTATGCTGAACAGGGAGACCAGAGGTGTGGAAATCGCTGCACCTTACCTGCCACAGAAGTGTAAAATAGGGTATGAGGTGATGACACAGATGACAATAAATGCCCTTGCGATGGCCACAGCAATATCATCAGGAGGGTACGACATCAACACATCCTGACTGACGTTAGAGCCAAATGTCAGGAAGCCACAGACACCTGATCAAACACACAACACGACAAGTATTTCAGTGTGGATTTAGCTGATCACCGACTTGCTAACACACTTTTATCATGACTGTTATCAAAAACAGACACCTCTGTTACGAGAAGTTTCCTGCAATGTTCATGAGTCAATAAATACCAGACTCATTGACAGGTTATCAGCTACAGTATTGAGTATCAATTGAGTAACGCGTGCACACACTGATAATACCTGTTCCTGTGTAAACAAAGAGACATATTATCATGCTGAGAGTGACCACAAGTCCCCAAGGTTTGATCTCTTTCCGGCTCATGCTGTCGAACACTGGCACGCAGCTGACGTGGCACTGCAAAGAAAGAAACAATTTATCCATATTAAACTATTCAAGAGAAGAGCTCATAATTTTATGATCTCAAATGAAAACAAATAAAGAGATACCTGAAAACCAAAGCATATGGTGGGCATTGCATTGAAAACTGCGGTCCATGATGAAGCGCTGTAACAAACACAACGATTTAGCAACTCAAGCAAAGCATGGCGACAAGAATGCAGGTGTTTCTGTTCAAATGAGTTTGTAGCCAACGTTAAGATGATTAGCAAGACGCAGCTGTTCACTGCATAAAATGAGGGCAGTGTTCACAAGGTGTGTGCAGCAGAGCTCACCTGGTGGGAACATAGCCCGGGGACACCTCTTTGTCCGGCCAGATGTACTTTATAATGACCACGATGGTAACATACCAGGTTCCCATCACACTCAGAGCACTGCAGTGAAGAACAGCATGTCAGACATGATCATCATGGAAGGTAAATGTTCTTTTAATCCTCAGTGAGAAAATGAGCCGAGCGACCGGGTGTCTGTACCTGGCATACTTCTGAAAGCCAATCTCTTTGGGGATGGAGAGTGGAAGAATTACCAGGACTGCGGTAACAACGATGGTGAACTTGCGGTCAGTGTACCAGTAGTCGCTGACTGCACCGGCTGTTTCATGAGTCATTGCCGCTATCACTGCAACGAAAAACAGAACTTATCAAAAAGGAGGAGGTTGGATTAAAGTAGAATGCCACAGCGGGAATTAACCGCAAACTGCTGCACGTATGGAAGAAATTACGCAAAGTAGATAATTAAAGTCACAACCAGTCAATTTGTTCATTTCAAACGACCAAAAGAGGTGGAAGGTCACGGTTTATTCCCAGAAACAGGCAGGAGGAGGATTTCTACACAGTCAGCATCTTAGTACATGGAAACGTAGGAGCAGTCACATGAGGGACACATTTATTGAGTGAAAAAGCTGAGTGGTGTCATCCTCGATGCTCTTTGCCCTCGCCAATGATGGCACAACTGTTTTTTTTTAAGTTTATCAACACCGCTACTAAAGAAAATTTCCTTCGTTCGAACACACAGGTCCTTAAAAAGGCCAACAATGACAAAGTCCACGTAAATGTAGGTGACAGAACAGGAAGGACAAAGATAACTCGGAGAAATGGCATGTGTGTCCTTTGTCTAATCAGTCTGGTGAAATGAGACAGAGATACTTACAGCGATCCAGCTGGTCTCCAATGACGATAAAGAAAGCAATACAAGTCCCAAAGGTGTAGACAGCAATGGCTACTTCACATATGACTCCTGTGATTTTCCCACAAGATGCTCGAACAACCTCCTGATAGGTCCTTTCGTTACTGACCTGAGGAAACCACACAGATTAAAAAGACTGGACACTGATTCAGCAGGAATTCAAGGTTTTGAAATAGTCTTTCTACTGTGTATAAGCATTAACATACTTAAGTGATCCATCTGAATAAGGATAAACTGAGGCCTTGTGGAGATGCATATGCTGAGCCAATAATGTTTTAGGTAACCCCGCAGCTTTTATACAATGCTGAGTTGCTAATGAGACTAAAAATGGTACCAAGAAAACATTTCCCTGCAACGTTAAAACATCACCAGCATCACACACAACTCTTGCAAAAAACAGAAATTAAAATTTGCCAGATCCAGGAACAGTCAGCTACAGTAGGTGGTTTCCCCTTTGCTGACAACTGTAAAAACCAAACGTGATCATCTGGTGACTGGACACAGCATGGCTGGACTTTAGAGCAATTGTCCAAATGAGGTGTCAGATTATGTTGCTAAACATAAAAAGATTTGCTGCTGGATTTTTCCTAGGAATATTTCCTTTCCTCTGATATTTCCAGCAGGTTAAACAGACTTCAGGCATGGTTGTAGCCAAGGTAAGTTAATGACTGACTGTCAGCGATTCACATGTTGCTACTGTACATGCTTTGAAATAAATCCTACAGCTGAGTCACGACTAAAATGTGTCTAACCTGGTTGGACTCCATTGTGTAACATGTAAGCACAGGCCTGAGCCATCAGGAAGTGAAAATTTGCACTTAATCAGGAAAACAACCACGTGATGTTACGCATGTCTGCTCCAAATATTTCAACATCACTGAATGAAAATACTCATTCGGAGGAAAAGCTGACAGCTTTAAACGGCTGAGGATGATGGGAGAAACAAGAGGCACAGCAAGACATGGAGACTTTCAGGAAGTCAGAGACCGACGGTCCCGAAGTGGCACAAACCTGGGAGCAGTAGCCGAGGATCACCAGTCCACTGATGATAAAGATGAGCATGAACTGAAACAAAAACAGGAAGCATCACATTATAGTTCCTGATAATACTGTCTACAGGCAGTTTTACTTACGTTGGTCACAAGAATGCAGAAAATACATTTCAGACTGTCAGCAGTTGTCAACTCAAGTGATGTGTGGCTGGATGTACAGAAAAGCAAGGTTTAGTCTTAGAATCTAATTTAAATAATTCATCAGCAATTTAAGTCAATTAGGAAGTATAAGAGGTAAAAAATGCCAAAATATACTTGCTTCTCTCTTGTTTTATCAGGGTATGTGTTGGTGGACAATTTTAAGAGATCCCTTTGGCCTCTAGTAATGTCTGATTATCATTTTTAATGTTTCACACACTAAATAATTCAAAGAATTGTGGGTTGCAGCCAAATTCACCACATTGCACTAAGTGTTTATAGTCTGAACACGTGCTTCATTCAGTGAGGAAAGGGCAAACAGTATTATGTGCCTCACCATTTGAAGCATCACTCCTGCAGTCACACCTCCTGCCATATTGAAGGCTGCAGGGAAATTGAGCAGACCTGCGCCCAGTGCTGCGTTCACTACGATGAAGACGGCTCCCAAAGGAGACACGCCACCGCTCCTCCTGTCCGTCTCAAGTTGACGGGCAGAATCCACGCTGGGGCTCTGCAAGAGCCACGCTCTTTCTCCAGAGTCATTACTGCCAACTCCGCCCCAGTCCTCGACATCAGTGTTAATCGCCATGAGTCAATGGGCTGCAGCTCGGCCCGCCAAGCCTGACAAACCCAAGAAAATTTGTCTCCAACGGTCTGGGTCCAAGTGGAGGAAACGCTGATCAGAAAGCCCGAGTGAGCGGACAGGGAATCCCACCGTAGCAGCTGTTGATGTCCAGCGTCTTCAGTTCCACAACAGTCTGGAGGCAACGAATGTTTCTAAAAGTTGCCACTCGTGTCAGTATGATGGTGGGGCTGTTTGACAACCTGTAATGAAATGTCACTTGTCTTTAGATATACTTGCATTGGCAAATTAAAAACTGATATCATACCAACATATGATGTAAATTAATGTACAGTAGTTGAGTCACAAAATCATACATCATAATACATTTGACCTCTATGGATATTGCAACGAAGTAGTAGGATGGCAATTGGTGCTTTCGTGTTAACACAATGAGATTTTTGATATATAATCATCAGCAATGTGAATATAATGACTGAGTGGGTAGAGCAGTCTGATGAGTTCAGAAAATCACATCACTTTACTATAATGCTGCGTTGAAAACCAGGAAAAAACACTTATGCCGTATCATAATCTAATCATATCCAGCATCTAAAACAAGGACTCAGATATCAATTTATTACCCAGACCTGCTTGGAAGAAATGTTTGCACACAAATACTTTTTTCCTTCCATTAACAAATACCATAATCCTTAATTAAATATGAATAGCCCAGAATCACAATTTGACTTTCAAATCTGTAATCTTAATAAACATTGGGTGAAAAATCAAGGCAGATTATCTCTTTCTGACATTTTTCATGTTTGGGCTTACTATTTTGTGGGCTGTTTGTAGTTGACATGAAACCTGCATACCATTGAACCACATGATACGGGAGTAAATAAGAAAAGGTAACCTGTGATGTTTTTTTTTTAACATTTGTGAAAGTTCAGATGAGACGGTTCTTGATTTGTTTCTTATGCTCTTCTAACAAATCCACAAAGAAGAAGTACAGACTCAGGAACATGAGGCTGACCTAAGCAAATATCTTCACACACGTGAGGCCATGGTAGGTCCTGAGTCAGACACTTCACTTCAACTTAACAACATGACCACAGTACACCAGAGACAGATCAGTGATTAATGATAGGGGGGCTTTCATAACAGCCAAGCTAAGTAAAGGTAATTAGAGGATTTTTGTTTGTTAGTTTGTTTTGAACACCATGACACTGTATACCCTTTACAGATATCACAGTATATAAATATAAAAGAGGATCGGGAGCTGCTGGAATGTCGACAGAAACCTTAGAGGAAGAAGTAAATCAAATCTTAAAGGGAACAAGTGGAGGTGCTGATGATGTCCATCTGACCTCAATTCAATTTGCTGCTAGCTTATTTATTTCCATACACACACACCTTCAGCTGCCTTTGTCAAATACTGGATAAATGCCACACCTTTTAATGTTGATTAGATTACTGCTTTTCTTTTCATTAACCTAACAATAACTTCTGTCAACGCAGTCAACCCCTTTGTTAACTCTGCGTCCTACAATAGCTGTAGCCACAGTAGCAAACGTTACACCTAGCCACACACAAAACATTAGTAAGCTAATTTTTCAGCGAACAGATTTCACACGTTACACATTGAAAATGTCTCTACATCCATTACATTCGCTGCTGGTGGTGTTTGTAGAAGATAAAATGATGAAGATGAGGAACAGTACCTTCTCCTGTGTCTCAAAGCCTTCACTGCAGGTAATGACTGAGCCGCTGTTGGTGTTTTGGCAGCTTGTAGAAATCACAGGAGCATGTGACGCTTTGCCACGTGACTGACGTGGGAGTTGTGGGTATTGTAGTTCTCTGTGGTATTCACACGACTTGTACTGTATGGTTGTAAGTTTGAAAAAAAGATGTATGAAGTCTCATGGCAGGTTTTAGCATTCAGTACAGTTAGTTCAGTATCTGAAGCAAACCAGTGCATGAAGGAAAATAGGCAGCGTTGGGGACTAGCGAGTTACATGTAACTGAGTTCAGTCATTAAATCACAAAATAAATGTAATTGTAATCGTATTTGCATTTGCACATTTGTATCATTTGCACAGTTACTAATAAAATGTTAGTGATTATAAGGCGGTTGGCCTACATTCGAATACATTATTTTAGCCTAAAATAATGTATTCAGATGTATCCCCCTACCTTAAAGCTATTGTCTACGATTTGAAAACCAGTTGAGCTGAGGAGAAAATTTTGAAAAACTCACTCCCACCCCCTCA
>JBCAUF010000001.1:17176546-17189154 GCA_038406115.1 Haemulon aurolineatum | reverse complement strand
ATATATATCAGAACTTACAGTTTTACAGTAAGTTCTGATGTCTTTCATGTGTAGTTTGGGTAATATCTGTCTTGTTATCATCAAGGTAGACAGTGCAGTATATCCAAAGATTAAGAAACACCACAGAATCAGCACAGCATGTCTTTTTAAAATTCATAATCATATCATACATTAAACCATGTGTGTGTGTGTGTGTGTGTATGTGCGTGTGCGTGTGTGCAGCTGTACAGAGGGTAAATAACAGAGGGAATCTCATCTGTCTGTTTTGCTCGCTTGTCTCATTGCTCTCACTGAGTGGGACTGATGTGTGTGAAGGAATCAGAGCGGACATAAGTCTCATTTTCCTTGTTGTCAGCAGTTAACAGCATGAACTACACCGCACGGTTTCACTGTGTGCCCTTGTGTATTTCTGTGCATGTGTGTGTGTGTGTTTGCCCACACGTGTGTATAACATTGGACACTCACTGAAGGAGGTGAACATTGTATTGTTTTTGTGTACGAGTGAGTGTGCATTGCAGTGATGGTGTGTGTGAAGGGCTGTGCTTTAAAGATAGTGAGTTTAATTAAAGATGAAAGAGCTGATTATTAATTGATGGAAGGTAGACTGTTCCATAAAACTGAAATATGGGGGTGTGTTGACTCTCTTTCCTATAGGATGAACTATAAAATGGCTACATTTTCGAGAAACTAGGCCAGCATCTGTTAAAAGGAGCTGCTTTTTTTTTTCTAATTACAGTCAATGAATGTTACATAATCTATATAATCTATACTAAACATATGTTGTCATGTCATATTTATTACGATAATGGAGATTTGTTTTGTCATTTGAAGAGTGGAGGCTCAGGTGCACACATCTGGATCAGAAAGAGACATTTCAATTATTTAAAAGTGCAAATCTTTGGTTGCCATGTTGTATTTTCTCATGCTGGGCTATGACAGGTTTGTATACATGTAGAAGAGTGAGACGATCACAATGCTGTATTTCTGTCGTCCCTGATCACTCAGCTCGTCCCACTCTGCTCACTTCATCTCAAAGTGCCACAGAGGCTCCGGAGACTCTCCTCTATGAAAAATGGAGCAGCACAAGCTTTTTCAACATCACACTCTCTGTTACCAGGAGATTAGAGAGTGAAGGTAGAGCACTCTGGAGAAAACATTCTTGCTCTGGGCATCCGTACCAAAGCTGTAATCTTCACTGGAACGACACAACTCTCGGGGTGGTGGAAAATTATTTTCTTCTGCACGGTGCAGAAAGAGAAGACTAAACAAACGTGTCACGGTGGAGGCAGGGGCGCAGCTGACTTGATCCTCCTGATAGCTAAAGTGTAACAGATCACTGTTTAGATGAGGATATGCCTTTTTAATGCAAGTAAATAACTGGGACAAGGGTTGTCATGGCATATTTATTCTTTCTGTCAGTAATATTTTTAATATATCGTTAAAAGAACAGTACATCAAATAAAACAGGATAATATCAAATTAAATAGAAATAAATAAAATAAATGAGCAGATGCTAGAGAACAGAAGTAAATTCACTGGGAGGAGAACATATATGAGATAAATGTAAAAAATACAAATGCATATTAAAAATGGGAAATCAAATAAATAAATACACAATATATTCCTGCAATCATTGCTACGGGTATCTCACTATGGAACTGCATGTGAGTTCAAAAAAAGAAAAGACCTCAGAGGGGTCCGAAGCTACAACAGCGGGGCCAGCAGTACACTTTGTGCTTTCAGGAGCACTTTTGTTTTCACTCTAAGTGGTGAAGCGAGGTTAAGGGTCACACATGCACCAGGTTACATCAGGAGGTAGGAGGGAAGAGGAGGAGGAGGAGGCCGTGGGGGCAAGAGGCAAGAGGATGGCAGGGTCCCAGGCAGGGAGGTCACAGCGTGGAGTCCCGGCAGAGGACGATCTCCAGCTCGGTGCGGAACAGCTTCCCTCCGTCAGACAGAGCCATGATGCTCTTCTTGTACCCACCAAGTCCTGTTGAGTCCACGTCCTGCCACAAACGATACGGGCAGATACAGTCATTGGGAACAAGGATGGTGCAAACATACAGTGCAATGCAGAGGCATCTAAGGCAGCTATCACCT
Organism: Haemulon aurolineatum; assembly: GCA_038406115.1. Classification (NCBI taxonomy): domain Eukaryota; kingdom Metazoa; phylum Chordata; class Actinopteri; order Lutjaniformes; family Haemulidae; genus Haemulon; species Haemulon aurolineatum. Next base: position 17,187,054 of record JBCAUF010000001.1, on the reverse strand, counting down.
CTATATTTGGCAAGTAGAAAAGTAACCTGAACTGATCAATCAATAGCCTATAACTATTCATTACCATTTTGTTCTTGTCACAGAGGTCCTTCAGCAAGGCATCCAGCTCCTGCTCATCAATATACCCATTACCATCCTGGTGAAAGACAACATGAGAGGTCTGAATTATATAGAAGAAATAGGACCTAATGTAAAAGCAAGACTAAAGGTCTACAGACAGACTCACAGCTCTAAGCAGGTAGAGTGTGTACTACCATAAACACAAAATGCAGCTGAGCCTGATGGGAATGTAATTACTTGTGCAGCTCATAAACAAAGATGTTGGATAAATTAAATGGCTCTAGATAAAAAGATTATTGCCAGAATCATTAAGATACATCTTCTGGGCACCATGAACGTCTGTACAAAGTTTTAGAGAAATCCGTCAATGAACGTCCCTATCCCTAGAGCCATTAGCAAGGCTAAAAACATGGCATTTGTCAAAAACTTATCAAGATAAGTGACATTAGGTGGAAATATGCAATTAAGCGCATGAACTAGAGGCAGTGTGCAATCAGTCATTTGTAGTCTCATGGGGAAGATGGAAATGAGACATTTTGTGCTTAACAAATAACACAGAGACACATTACAAAGTAAAGCAAGCACAAAGGTAAAAATCAAATCACCTTATCGTAGAAGGTGAAGAGGGAGTCAAACTCTTTCACTGTGAGTCTGATGCCCTGCGGGTAAGAGACAGAGGAGTGGAAATTGTTAGAAATTGCAGGATGTTTCTAGAGAGCGGTAAAAGCCCCACCAGATCCAGAACTGATATTAATCCATGCAGATTATGATAACTGGGACTAGAGTTGAGTTAATCCTGATCAGACAGACTAATCCGCTGTCAGAAAGGAATTGTTGATCTGCTCTTGCAAGCCAGCACGTACATATAGGACCATACATGCCAAGATGCATGTGGGAGCTATATGGAGATTAACACTGTCACTGTGCTACAAATGTTGAACTTTGAGATATCAAAATGGTTTGATGGTTGTAAGTACTTCCTTCATAATGTCTTTTAGCTAAGAATATACATTAAACTTTACTCAAGATAAGATTTTTGTATTTTAAGATGCAAATTAAGGCCAAACTCTTACCCTAGCCCTAAAATAGAAAACCCCATGCACCTTTTAATTACTTGACTTCAAATATAAGATTGATTTAATGGAGCATATGCTGTTCCTGAACACATAAGATGAGACTTCCTTGTTTTAAAATAAATGTCATGCTGGAATATTTTAATCCTGAAGGACTTAACATAAGTAAACATGCATTTGTGTCAATGATCCATATGTCCATTCAGTACTTTGATGACAAATAATCCTCTTGTCGTGAATCCAATAATGTCGAATTGTACTGTTCCGAGTTATCTACATCAGAGTAAAAGGACTTTGGTCTTAAGTTGATATAGCAGTTGTGGTTTTATCCAAATCAACTGCAGTGTAATCTTACCTCGAACTTCAGCAGGAAATTTTCATGGACGGGCAAGAGCCTGCGGCAACACAACAAGGAAGGTTTAATCTTGTTAGCATCCTTTAAGAGACGTTTAAAACTTTGCATGCAGTCAAATAGAGCCGTAGATGCACCCACCTCGCCATCTCAGAGAGGCCCAGTTTACCATCACCATTAAGGTCAAACATCCTCAGCTGCACAGAAAGAAGATTAGCAGAGAATTTAGCAGAGAAACGACAGCTAACAGAAAGTCTCCAGATACCTTCATGTACGGTCTTACACCAACATATTACATGATGAAACAGAGTAAATGGCAGCAGCTGAGTGTGTTGAAACCACAGGAAAGTGATGTCTCAGCACTACAGGTGAGCTGGAGGGTGAAACCAGGCGCTGATGTTGTTCAGTACATTAAAATTCAAGCCACTGGGAATGTTATTTGATTATGGAGAAATGTAGCAGCAAAGCACCACCTCTTGAACATATGGGCATGAAGGCATGTTGTTGAGCACGTATAGTCCTGTATATGTTAAGCAGAGATGGGCAAACATTTTCTGTTCTCATGCAAGTTATTATGTTTTATATAATTAATAGATAGATTTTCTATTTTCTATGAATCTATCTATTTATAGATTTTAATAGATTTTTTTGAGTAATACTGTGTTGAACAAGTTCATGGTTCTTTTCAGCTTTTAGTCTGTGAGTAACAGTGTAGGCATGAGTGTAATTTTAATAGAAATATGGATAAATAGAATGAAATGTCTTGATTGTTGCAGTCATCATTTTCAGTTTGCCAAAGCAGAATGAAAGAAAAACATCATTGCATTACGATACTCACAATTGTCTGTGTGTACTCTTTGAGCTTCTTGTCGTCGTAGTTCCTGTTAGCCTTCTTCAGCAGGTCTGAGAGGAAACCCTGAAGAGACACAAAACTCCCACAGTCAAGTGATTCCATGACATAGTACATTTAGGACCAGGAGAGAACACTTAAGGTGAAAATAAATGGTGATATTGCATGGAGCTCAGGGTTTAAGTGGAGTGTTTGTTTTCAAAGGTGCCGTGCGGTTTTGTTTTTCACATGGCGGTGTGAGATGTTTCTACAGAGAGCGTAATACACGTGCAGGTTCAGAGAGGCTCCCACTGTAGAGACATCAACATCAATTATACCACTGAAGCTAATCATCATCACAGGCAGGGTCTGGTTTGTTTACACTAATTACAAAATATGCACATAACACCCACACCTCATGAAATAGCGAACAGATGTGCATCTGTAAACCAACTTTAAAAATATCTTTCCACAGATCACTGACTATAATTATCATGTGCAAGAGCCTTTTTTTAATACTTCATGGGTCACATGCAGAACAGGGAGTTTTTGCAGAGACAGACTTCTAAATGACAGAGCTACTAAACCTCTGTGAGAGTGTTGTCCTGCTGTCAGAGCAGCTGTGCACATGATTCCTCATTAATTACCTTTATTGCAAAGTGTGGCATATTGTGTTTTACCTTCAGCTCGTTTGACTCGATGTATCCGCTCCGGTCAGAGTCGTACCTCCGCCAGGCCTGCAGGAGAGGAGCCATGATTTAAGAGCAGCCATCAGAAAACATGTGCGCTACAGTGACAAGTCAAAGTACACATTTGACTTTACCATTGGCAAATCTCCTGTATGATCTGATTCACAGGGATGCAATAAGGAGAAATGACAGCGGTACAATGGTGTCATCTGACACTGTGTAAATATAGTTTGTCAAAGCTCTTATCAAAGATGGATACCTAAACCCCTCCAGCACTCACTGCCTTTCTCCTGCAGAAAGCCATGCTCCATTCATAATGTATGGCTGTCTGAGAATAGATTTAGAGCAGCCTGAACATCACACCACCACCAAAAACCTTCTTCAACCCAGGGCCGAATACACCGAGTGTGTATGCGTGCGCGTAATCTTAAATCACGGCGAACGAAGATCCACAGCAGATTCTCCATTATTATCTTAACAAATGCAACTGAAGAAGACGAGAGGTTACTGATAAAGAAGCGTGGGTCGAATATGCTGAGTAGAAAATCTGTCCAAAGGTTATTCCACAGCTTCTATCTGAAACTGAAGTTCATGTTCGGTCTGCTGATAGCAGCTACAGTTAGTCACTAAAAATGTTAATGTATGGGTATTAAGAACAGTGAATTCAGTCCTGCTTTGTCAAACAAGACAAATTAAGCCACCTTTACACTGTCAACGGTGACTTTGACCATTATCTTAAACACGGTGCAGTTTCCAGTGCAATAATTAACATTTTCCGAGTGCTTGTGTTCCAGACACAGCATCCAGGAATTTACACCCCTACTGGACTGTTTCCACACCAAACAGGCGCCCTAACTTGGCCGCAAAACAAAAGGAATTGTATGGCAGCTGAGCATGCGTCCCACAGGAGGAGCTGTGACTTGAGGCCTTTGCGGGGAGATTTCACAGCTCAGTAAAGTTAAGCAGTTCGCCTGTGAGCAACTTTTTTTTCCAACAGGAGGGTTAGGGTAGGAGTGGCTGTCCATTAAAATCTAGATTCTTTACCATCATTAAATTGGATTACTGTGAGAGTTTATGGACACAGATATATATAAATATTTATACACAAACTTACAGCCATGAACTCAGAGCTGGATCCCACAAACTCTCTGAAACACAGCAGGAAGTTCTCCTCTGTGGGCAGAAGCTGAGCCAACTACAGAGACACAATGTTTATTATCATTTGAGGAGTCAATGTAAGCATTATTTAACAGTTTGCTATATGTTTTTACAATGATTTTCTAGCATTTGTGTTTACATTTGATATGTTCACAGTGAATTTTGACATGCAACATAAGCAGAAGTCAAACCAAGGATGTTGCTGATATTCTGAGTCTTACCGGAGGCAGCTATGATTCAAGTATTCAATTCGTTCTCACCTCTGACATCTCAATTCTCCCATCAGCGTTCTTGTCAAAGTTGGCCATGAACTCCTTCATCTTTTCTTTGAACGCAGCATGTGAAGGATCCTGAAAAACACAATCACAGATCAAAGACATTATGTAATGATGCAGTCTTTAATGTAAACATAAGGATAAGAGAAAATCCATTGTGTATTAAATGGAAGGCTATGTTTCCTATCAGTATAATGCAATTAGGAAATATAGTTAATAAACATATATGGCCTCAAAATTTAGATCCTGAACTATTCGCCGACAGGATATCTCAGTTGTTTTCCCTCCATATCTCGCAGCACTTGGTTAATTTTGCACAAAGGTTACTTTGTACACCCTAATCACCTCTCTTCACCTAGTTTTTAATAAACAAAAAGCATCATCAAGGGAGCAGTTTCATTTCCCACAAAAATATAAGAGGCAAAACACCCTAGTCATATATAAATGTATGTAATTTTCTGAAGGTTTCCCTGAGCAGTTGTGATGAATATATCTTTATCTTATTCTGTCAAATGATAGATTGAAGGTGGATTGAGCAGGAAAATGAACTCATATTTATGTGTGTCAGCTCCTTGCGTCACTTTATCTGAATTCAGAAATGTGCCTCAGTCAGCACACGCTCACCACGCCTGATCCTGCTCCTCGTCTCGCGGTCTCCAGCTCTTTGAAGAAGTTCTCCAGCTCCTTCCCTTCGATGTACCCGTTTCCTGTGGAGCACCAGAGCAGCTAAATGAGTTTGGCACAGATGATGTTGTGAAGGTTTTAAGTCGCCTGAGGCTTTGTTGACTGTTCAAAAGTTTGATGAAAGACTTAGATGTGGATAAAAGATTAAAGGTCACCGGGGGACTTAAATTTTGGAGACCCTCGAGCACTGGTCCAGCCTCAAGTCGTCTGTGATTGGATTCCAGTAAGCAGTTTACAGAACCGCATATACATGCTTACAGCCACACTTAAATCAGTCTGAGTAGTTCTTGGGGCATTTGGCTGATTTAGCCTCAGCGCACAAGTCAAAACACAGTTCCGGGTCGTCAATATTCATGTCTTGAGTGAAGCCTTGAGCACGACGACAGCAGGAAACAAGATTAAAACATGTTATATAATCTCTACACAAGGGAAAACTTTTGAGTGAAAAACCGTGTTGATGAACTGAAGGCAGGCCAGAACATAAACACGCTCATATGGAGAATATTCTATATTCACATCCAAAATGGCATGCTGTAGCTGTAGCAGGGATTGTGGAGACTATGTGATGCGGTGCAGTGGAAAAACAACAAAAAAACTCCAGTGCTGCTGGGGTGTCAGCAGAATAATGAGTGTTTTCTTGCCTAAGAGGGTGAAAGTGGGCAGTCAGATTGATGCTTACTGGGGCATCCTGTCCTTGTGTCTGGATTTGTACTTCTTATGACGGCCACATGACCGACAATGTTTAAATATAATGATTTACTCCGCTGGTTTCCCTGCGAGTCACACACACATTCAGCGGTCTCTTTTTAATCATAAGAATGAGTCCCATCTGTCTATAACCCGAGCGGGGATTGGGGGCTCATGCCTTTTATCTGACAAAAATAGACGTTAATAAAATTGTTATTTTAATTCAGAATAAAACACAGATGTACAGAATAAAATGCAGCGATTCACCCTGCCCCCCTCTTCATCTCTTAATCTCTTATCCTCTCATCTCCTCTCCTTTCTGATCATTTTCTCCCTCACCTCCCCCCTTCTTCTCGTCTCCCTGCCCAGATTCATTTGCACACTGCATTTTATACGTAGGTGCTCCATGTCACCATCTGTGCTTTGGTTTGAGCTGCTGCTGTTTTAGATATAAACAAATCACAGCAAGAACACAAAGCTTTGGGTGTAGAGACAAAGCAAGCCGGCTCAGTATAAAATTACATTCATCTTTAGTTCAGTTTCACTTTCAAACTTAAGACTGCTCATTATCGCTATAGCCAATTTGCTTCAAACTGCTAATTTTCTGTTTTGTTTAAGGAATGAGAATTAAATCTAAATCAAACCTTTATGGGAGTGAATAAAGCAACATGTACAGTACATGGATGGAAATCTAAATATTACAACAATTAAAATCAGCTCTAACTGGCTGATAATTTGTCTACTATTACTAGCAGCATCACATCTACAGTCATGTTAGCTGTTCTCTGTACTTCACAGCAATGCTTTGAGCTGAATGCCAACATGGTCACAATTAGGATGCCAACATGCTTACTAGGTGTAATGTTTACAATGGTTGCCATATTAATTGAGCATGTTAGCATGCTAACAAAATGCATAGTACAGCTGACGCTGATGAAAAAGTCAAACATTTTTCAGACACAATGTTTGGTCGTACGCAAAAGTATAAAACAAATTTAAACTTTGACTTGATGGTGGCACCAAAGGAAACGTCTAATTCCTTGTCAAAATATTTCACACAGACCAACAGATGTCCATCTCATGGTGGCGCCAGTGGAAAATTCAGAGGACTAAAGTCAGTAGGATTCATCCTCTGGATTATTTATTTATCCAGCCCTCCATTTGCAGGGGATGGGTATCTTTGCGCTTTATACAAATAAAAATAAATATTTTTCTTCACCTTTTAACTAAGTGGCTCAGCAGCACTCTTTTTGTTTAACCAAAAGCAGTAATTATTGTTCTGAGATGTGCAGAGTGCAGTTCAGGCAGATCAAATGTGACAAAACGCATGCAAGAGAGAACGTACACTCAACTTAGTGTGCATAACAGTGTCAGTAGAGTGGTGAGCACTGTAGGCCAAGACCTGTACTCTACTATGGCAAACAGTGTGTATTTGTGTTTCTGTTGTCTTTCAAAGTGAAAGAAGTCCACTTTTCTGGATTTTATTTAATAATCTATCCCATAATGAAATAGGTGATTAGGCCTACATACAATACCACATGTGGGAAAAGCAAGGAACTAATAATCTAGATGTTTAAGTGTGTTGAATCCTGTGACTTGTAATAAAGCCCACATCAGTAAATGTGTTCCCAGTTAATTTGGGTCTCACTGCCAGTGCATCATGCATCTCAGCTGGCACACGGAGCGCACCACTGCACAGTGCAGACTGAGCAGATGCAGCCCTCCATCGTCCGAAACATTTACGATCACAGCTCAACTGCTGATTGCTCAGTGGTACCTCAAAAAACAATCCAGCTGCCTAACTCACAATAGCTGAAACAACAAACAATGGATCGCTAAATGTAAAGAAAAGCCCACATGAGTTCAAAGACTTTGCACTGATGCTATCCACTCCTCAGATTGTTGCTTGCTCTAGTTGTCCTAGTTTTCCCTGCAGCCAAAAGGAGCTGTGGTTCAGCCTGTCACTGCTGTGCTGCAGCTGTGGTCAAGAAAACAACCTGTTGCTGCCATGATGCTGCCTCAGCCAACAACAATCAATCAGTAGCACCTCAAAAATAGACAGTTTCACAATGAACGCATACAAGACCCTATGAGTGAAACTATTTCCGATGAGCTATGATTTTCTCCAGTCAAACATGTCTGCTGAGCACGATAATCAGGTTTTCATAGCTCTAGGCCCAAAAAAGCAGAAAATTTTCTGTCACTCAAGCAATTCAGGGACATAATTAGCTATGGTTCCTTCACCCTCATTATCGTCTGGTGCCCTTGAGGTGAACACAACCCCTGAACTCCTCCAGTGGAGCTGATTGACAATGATGGTTAAAAAAAAAAAAAAAAAAGAGCCACTGCTCATCATGAGCAGTTCTGGATCAATTAGCCATTGATCAGTTGGCCACTTACACTAATTATCTGTTTTTTCTCCCCTTACATAGTAAGACACACCTGTAAATGTTTCAAAATGGGACCTGTTTGAAGATCAATGGTTTCTGAACATCTCTGGCCCGTGAGATGGTTGGCTGAAGTGTGCTCTGATGAAACAACTCAACAAATCATCTGTCACTGCCATTAGTTTATTAGTGCCACTGCTGATCTTGTGATCTCACCACTATATAATCACAGTTAAGGTTTGGATGCTTTTAGCCACAAAACCTACTTCAACAATGTTTTGAAGAGGTCGTGTTCATTTTTGTCACTTAACATTGACATTGGTAGGATGGAAGGGGCCTTGTGGGCTACTCCAGTGCTAACAGGCTGTTTGATGACAAAAATGACAAGAATGACTGTAAGTTTATCGACCTGGGTTTTCAAAGGGTTTAACAACAGAGGTCAGAGTTTTTTTCTGCATGGCTTCAGAAAATAATCCTTCCATGTACAACATGAAAATTTTTAGCTTGAGTGGCTTACTGCGAGACAGAGACAAGAGACAGTTTTTCAACCAACAACTTTCAGACCTGAGACTGAAATTTAAGTCAATGTGACAGTTTTCTGCTAAAGAGTCCAGACGAGTATACACTATTAGGTTATATACTATATGCGATTAAACACACAGTATGGCATTTCTGCCACTAGGGGTCTCTGAATCAAAACAATGAAAGCAAAAGGCTTGAGATGTCATGAATTGTTAAACAACCACAAAATCCATCTGACGAAACTCTGGCAAAAAAAATTCACAAATGAGTTAATGTATTCAAGTTCACTTCACATTAGTCCGGTGTAGTTTTTGTACTCCTCAAAGTGCTGCTTGAGGCTCCGGGGATTTTCGTCCTGACCGCAAAGTCATTTGAATGTTGTCTGGTGCGGCTAACATACTGCATACCGCTGCTCAGGTGAACCACGTGAATGCACAAGTACGCCTCCAGACAAACATACTGCAGTGACTAACAGGCTATCAAAACATACTAAATGTTGATCGTTTCGAGTAAACTCTGGATGTTTCCCCTTCAGGACACTTGGATTGCAGCGGACGAGCAGTGTGGAGGAATTTGCTACGTTTTTGAGTTGTTTTATGGACCTTTTCTTTTCAGTTACCATAGACTCTCATTATATGGCTTTGCAGTCAGGACAAAAACCCCTGGAGCCTCCACCAACACTTTGAGGAATTAAAAAACTACACCAGGCTTCTCATAAGCATGAGGTCAATAATGACCGAATTTCATTTTTGGGTGAACTGTTCCTTTAAGTCACGTCCACTACTGTCCGTTCTCTCTCTTTCTGATGAATAAATTGATGCCTCCAGTGCTTCCCAAGAAGACACCATGAGAGACAACCAAATCAAACAACCCGTTATATTGAATAAGATCATGGATTTCTCTTGTTGGAAACATTTAAAATCATAGTAAACAAGTTATTTTATCTTTAAATGTAACTAAAGGCTTCTTTTTTATTACAGTCAAGTCATGTTCTTTTATGCTCCACAACACTTACTTGACAGCAAAGTTACTTTGCAGCTAAAGATTTTAGACATGATCAGTTTATAAAATATGATACATGGCTATTAGTACTGCAACTAATGGGTAGTTTCATTTTTTAAATATTTTGTTGATTAATTTGTTGATTATTTTCTCAACTGATTATTTGATCTATGAAATTTTAAAAATTGAGGGAAAAAATAGAACTAATTTCTCTGCTTTACTTGTTTAGTTGTTTAACACCTAAAAATGTTAAGTGTAAGATCATAGAAGACTAAGAAAATGTTAATATCCAGGCTTTCATACTTGAAAAAAAATGACCTAAGCGATTAATCAAGTAGCAAATTAGTTGACCGCCTAACTAGTTAATCTACTAATCACTTTAAGTCTAACTGACATCAGTTTAACTACATAAATAATAGTGAAGTTCAGCTCCATCTTGACTAACATTAAATAGCTGGTTATATGTTAATGCTTGGTAATCATGATACTTTACTATGGGCCTATAATACATAATGAGGACTTTTACTTTTGATACTTGAACTATAATGAATAGTTGTATATATTAATAATATTTTTTACTTGAGTAAAACGTTTGTTTGGGATTGCTAGTTGTGAATGATTTGAATGCGTCTTCCACTTGGCTGTGTGCCACTGCCAGCTCGCACACACACACACACACACACACACATCCTTTCCAGTCCTCTAGTTCATTCCCAGTAAGCTCTCAGATTAATAAGCTCCTCCCAATAAAGTCCATCAGAAAACACCCACTGACATCCTCTCTCACCTC
>JBCAUF010000001.1:17124008-17134082 GCA_038406115.1 Haemulon aurolineatum | reverse complement strand
ACACACACACACACACACACACACATTTTTTTGGTGTGTGGCAGTCAGAAGATGCAGTGCAAAGAAAGTTCAGGTCCTCACCTAAACTGGAAGCTTCATTAGAGCTCACCTGTGAAAAAGTTGTGCCTCTTTCACACCAGGGAGAGACAGGGGGCTGTTGAGTCTATACATACGCGGCCTACATTCAGTCAGACCCCTCAAAAACCTCTCATTGGCAAGATATTTAAAGGTAACGTTACTGATCAACAAATTAATCCTAATTGTTGCATTAAAGTAATAAGCATATAGGCTATTCACAGCTGCAGTTTGCCTAATCTTGCAGCAGGTGTTTGATGTGCTCACCAGCTCCACACTGACGGCGGTGTTCACGCCCCCCGCCTTCTGGAAAGCCCAGGGGAAGTTGAGCAGGCCGGCTCCCAGCGCGGACTTCAGCATGATGAACACCGCGCCGAACGAGCCGAGCCGCGGCGGGTCCGCGTGAGACGCAGACCGGGCCAGCAGGCTGATGCTCTCCCGGGCCAACTCCTCCATGATCCCGCACCAGCTCCGACACTCACAACACCAGGGAGAGGGGGACGCTTTATCTGACGCTTTTGTGGGAAGATGGTCCAACACAGCTTCTGAAGTAGTCCAGATGTTTGGTTCACTCCTCTGAGCCTCGTTACGAGTAAACCTGCACACCGATAATCCACCCAAATATATAGCCGACACACACGCGCACACACGACTCACATGGTCTAATTGGACATTTTGACTATTAAACATTTCACTCTGAGGTGACACATTTGTCACTAACGTGAGTATGTTTGCTTGTGTTCGCCCTCCTCTCCCTGCTTCTTTTTAGATGTGTCTGTCTCTGATATAGCAGCTGTGCTCAAGATAAGATAAGTAGATGCACAACAGTGGACTTCCCTTAAACAAGCCAGGAATGTGCATTATAAAAACATACATTTAGTCATTCTGTCCAATGATAGCATGTCTGAATTAACCTGTTGGGCTCCAGGACAAAAAACATGCTGCTGTGTTCCCACTTTCTTCACAATTTGACAGTTTTTATGTTTAAGAAACAGAATGAAACAGGAAAAATAAAACTATTTTTACACCAGGATCTTTCAAGACAGGGTCTCACAATTAAAACGTAAACATAACCTACTGCACTGTAGGTTGAGGATCTTATCACATAACTGTAAAGATCTTATGTTTATTCTGGCCGTTTCACATATCCTCTCTCTCTTTCTGTCTCTATCAACACTCTCTCAAATAAAGACAAATGCCAAAAAAAAAAAAAAATCTTTAAAAGAAAGGTTAGAAAATAAAGCAGGACTCACCTTGATTTTGTGAATCAGTAGGCCTAGCGAATATATCAGTAGATTTTCAGTACTCACAAATCAGTTGACAAACATTAACCCCCAGAGTTCACAGGGACCTCTGAGGTTCTGGGGCCGCAGTTGACCACTTTGCCAGGATGGCATTTCAGCCCTCAGTGAGAGCAGTGTTGTTTAGCTCAGATGTGTTGTCAGTGATATAAGACATATTTACGGTGTCTCTTCAGTTTTCTTTATGACACTCATGTCTCCAAAGAAGAATGTGAGCATTGAACTCACCAGTGGCTGTAGATCGTCAGTCACTCTTCACTTTATTATCAGATGGCACAGATCATGTAGTCTATTGACACATGTTGAGACACGCAGAGACAATAATTTATCTGTAATAATATAAGACACCCTCTGCTCTTAGACCTTCCAACTGAATAAAGAAAAACTCCTAAAAACAAAAAGTTATTGGATGTACAGCTGTCAGTTAACCAGCTGCTTGTAGTCATCAGAGAGATTGGAGTACTTTTCATCTATTTATTTCGTGTTTATTTCATATGTACAAAATCATATGTGTGCAGTGCAGCTTATGGGATTTTATTATTTCTTTATGTGCTGTTAAAATGAAGTCCTGGTCATATGGCTCTGATAGTACAATCCACTACACATGGATAATCCAGCCATGCTTTATGCTACATACCATCTGTTATGGGGCAATGGTCAAAATCCTACCAATGTTGTTCTACATCTTGCTGACATTGCGCTGACAGGAAGGGGGGAAAAAAAACACTTTTACATTGTATTTTATATATTTCAACAGCTGGACACAGAATATGGGGGTCTGAAGCACCTTAAAAAGACTTCATGGTGATGCTGCAGATTTTCTCAAGTGTAATGCAGGACAAATAGAGATTAGAGGTAGAGCAGACTCACCAAGGTGCTCTGGGGACAGTTCAAAGCCTTACTTAGTTTATCCTCCAGGCGTGTTGTTTTGTTTTGTGCTGTTTTCAAAATTATCTCAGGAGTTTACTTAACGTTGTGAAGAAAAGGGGACTTATCAATGTTTAATGAAGTTACACATGTAAAACTGTAAAAACAGGATGATATGAGATGTTGAGGTGGTGGAACGAGAAGAAGATTTAAAAAACATAAAAGCAGTTTTATTCAATCATATTATTACAATTTTCATTTTTGGAAGAGCACATACAATATTGTAATATCCTTTCATTTTTCAAAAACTATTTAATCTGACAGTCAGACTGAAGACATGCAGTGATTTAGAGCTAATGATAATACACAAAACTGATGTTTGCAAACATTTACAGACACACTGCTTGTAGACTCGTACTCAAACTTCAGAAACACCTTCATATTTGTTTATATTTCACATGTTTGAATCAATACTTTTCAATATAATCATACTGCGGCTCAGTCAGATTTGTCCGTGGTGACCTGCCATGTTTTGTGCAGACTGTCCTCAGTATTTAATATCAGTCATCATGGCCAGATCTGGGCTATAATCTGGCTTTTAGACATGTAGCAGAAAGAAGACACTTAATGACTTCTGACTGATTTCAGATCAAAAATGCACTAAAGCCGAAAGCTGGGAAGTGTATGAAACAGCACTATTCAAATCAGCCATTAGACCTGTGAACTTACGAAGCTGCATGATGGTGACCCGACGTTCAAACAGTGTAACACATGAATCTTTAAGTAGAGGCAGAATATAAAGCAGGGTGTTCAATTCAGCACGCTGCCGTAATGAAGTTATGACCCCCTGACCTTCGGTTATCATACCTGCTGCTCACATCGTGATCAAGTCACACTTCATGACACTGCTGACACAGCAACGTGCCACACAACCAATCATCACTCACTTCACTCTTACAGTATTTATCCTCCATGCTGCGAGGGCACTAAGACTGTTTTCAAGGGTTTTTGAGGTGCAACCTGCTACAAAGACACATGAGATTAATCTCATGACTCTGCTGTTATGAAACAGCTTAAGAGCATTAAGATTTTACACACAGAGAGACACACACACTCAGCCAACACAGCTGACACAAAAGTGACTTCAAGAAAAAAATAATAGCTGTGATATGAGGAGAATAGCATCTGCATGTGTGCCAGCGTACCTTTAATTTAAGTTTTTGTTGGGGTAAAAATCAGAGTGAAACAAAGAGGCATGTACCACTCTACATACCGCTGTGAAAAAATTCAAATAAACAAAACCAGAGAACACCACAATAAATACATTGGTAATGTGAATAAAATGCTTGCTCAGTATCAGAGAAAAGTTATACAACATTAAATACACAGAAACTGTTGAAGTTATAAGGATGAAACTTTCCACTCCCTCTTTGACTTGTACTTTTTACACTTATTAGTCCTTTGGGTGATTCGGAGTTGTTTTGTTTCATTGAGATGTGCGTCCGCTCTGCTCCTTGTCCCTTTTAACTGCCCCACAGGGGATGCATTAAGTCATTAAAGTGACTGAGAAGAAACTTTCCTGCAAGTATAAATTCAGAATAGAAAGAGCAACATGTATGTGCTTAAGTGCTTAAAAAAAGGACTGGAAAACCACAGAGAGGGCTCACATGAGATGACACAGTTTCGAATGCTTTAACACAGAAATCAGATGTTATGACGTTTCACTGGTCCCACAGGGTGATGAATTAAACTAGCTGCACAGAAACAATGTTTTGTACCCTGTAATAACTCTCACCTCTGGATCACCCCTGATTGGATCAGAAGCAGATCTGAACACCTGGCATTAAAATGTCCCTTAAAATCTCCTCTGTCCTAAAATAACACGTGGTATTACTGTAGTTGTGACAAAAACTAAAGTATTTACAACAAATATTAGCTTACAACTGAGATTTGTTTTCTTTCAGCCAAGTGGAGGATATTCTGCCATCTCTCCCTGAATGAACTGTTTGTCACTCCAGCCTATATGATGTGAATTTAATCACAAATCAATCATCCACGTGTCTTCAGTGATACAGCTGAACAGGTGCCAGTATGCTTGCTTTCACTATTTATGTCAGAATGAAATGTGATGATCTGAACATATTAATATTTGTTTAATGCATCACTAAGTCCATAAACACTGAACCAATTTGATCCTGTTATTGACAGCCTTGTATTAGGATCAATATGTAATCATGAAGGGCCTGACAGGTGAGGAGTGTTTGCCCTCGTGTGTGTAGTCCACAGGACTCTGGAGGCCAGCTGTCATCACTCTGATTGCAAGACGTAGATGGGTTAACTAACTCCTGAGCAGCAGCAGTAAGGTGCTGCATACAGGGAACAAGAGCATGGCGACGGTGGGGCTATGCCTGTACGTTTGCCCCTTCAGTGTTTCCTGGTTGGTCTGGTCGGAGGTGGGGGGGCTCTGGGGTGCAGGCACAGTGCTGGGCGGGAGGGTGGTGCGGCTGGCGCACATGTCATAGAGGTTTCCGGAAAACTGCGTCTTCCTCGACTCTTGTCTCAGAGACTCCCAGACAGCTGCTGCTTCTCCGGGACAGCCGTCCAGAGCTGAGTTGGCACAAACGTGGAACGCATTCCAGGACCTTCGAGGAGCCAAGACATCAGAGTTAAGAGAAGAAACATAGACTGCCATTTATCATTCACCAGGGAGGTATGAAAGGTGAACTACAGTTATATAGTAATTAGACCTGCAGAGGTGTTAAAGAGCAATTAACAGTCACAAAAATATTGTTTTTGCTGACCAAAGGAGGACATGACAGATCCCCACAAGTCTTAAAACCCACCCGTTCATGTTAGCAGATGGACATTAACCAAAACTTAAAGTACAGTATTTGTTTAGTTAACATCATGACTGACAGCTTGTGTGTGCTTGAGACTGAGTCAAACAGCTGTAGTTGCAGAGCTCAATATCTCAGCTCCATCTTCTAATCACTACTGCACAGACTGTGGCTCCAAATGACGTCAGCAGAGCAAGCAGACAGCACCTGCGTACAGTATGTCAATGGTTTAAACTTTCATGTAGCCGCAGTGATGTATAAGCATACTGCAGGAGGACCCCATGCCATCATAGTCAGGTGTGGGTCATGGTGCAACAAAGCACACTTCTGACCACGTGCAAGAGAAACAGACTTGAAAGAGGGGAGTGAAACAACACTTTCCAGCGTGGTGTTACATTATTCATTCAAGGTGTAATTCTCAACTTTTCAGTCCTCTTTTAATTGAGTTTTAAGTACAGAGGTTTTAACAACACCGGTCCCATTCAGGAGAAAATAAACATGCTGCAGCTTCTCTGGTGTAAATGTAACTGAAGAGGAACATTGTTCATTGCATCATGTTTTCTTAATTGCGAGCATGTTTTCTGCCTGCTGCAGATGGAAATTACACTGATGTGACCAAAGTCTTAACCAGCTGTCGACTAAAGCAATGAGTTGTAGGAATCTTTAACCCTATGTACATTTATTGGTTCATAATTATATTCCATTGTGAATGTAACAAGAGTCTACAGCCATATCAGCTCTGTGTGGCTGAGCTAAATATTGATGTTGGTATGCTTACAGGCACACGATAACATGCTGATGAGCAGGTATAATGTTCCCACCTTGGTTTAGCGTGCTAGCAGGCTAACATTCACTAAACTAAATTAAACTTTGCTCAAAACAGAAAGTTACGCTTAGGCTGATGGCAGTGTGATTCATTTTGCAGGTACATGTATTTAGCTTAGTTTAGTAAAAAAAATAATTCAATAATGCATCCAATAGTTGTTGAGATATTTCCCTAAAGACCAAGAGTGTCAACCTCATGGTGGCAGTCGTGGAACTGTCAGGGGATCGTCAAAATGAGTTGGGTTCATCCTCTGGGAGCCATGAATTTTCATGGCCATCCATCCAGCAGTTGTTGAAATATCTCAGTTTGGACTATAAAACATCCACAGAGCCACTGTCAGGGCTCATGTGATACTGGAATTTGAACTTAAACGGTTTGAGACACGTTGTGTAAAGACAGACAAGATGTTACCGGAAGGTTAATGGGCAAATACACACACCTGCAGATTGCATCAATGTCTTGCGTGTTCTGGTCTTTCTGTGTTTCCACCAAACTGTCTCCAAGTGTGAGTAAACACTGGGCAAAACTCTTGTAGATGGAACCACATGAAACAGGAATTGCAGCTCCGAAACACACAGGGATCAAGCCTAGTGGAGAGGAAACGACAAGAGACAAGTATATTTGAACATTATGTCACTTGATAATTTGATTGAAACTGGTAGAAATAAATTAATGTGTGTATGGGGACATTGAGGATGAGAGTCACCAGAATCTTTGGGTTGGGGATTTAATCTTGTGGAGTGAAATGCAATGTTTGTATGTTTATAGAGACATGATCCATCTGGTGCTTAGATGGATCAAACAAATACAGAAATATGTTGTATTCCATTCATCTGGAGGGATTAAACATCCTCAAAGCCAAATTCAGTGTCGGGCAACAAAACCACGTATGAGCTTTATGAGTGTATTTATCACGTCATACGTAATATTTCCCTCTGAGACTGCCTGGTGGTGTGGAGGTGTGTTGTCATCCTCTGTATCCGCCCCTTACAGTTGTTGGCCTTTAAGACATCTCTGGATCATCTCTTGTCAGCAGCCTTGAAAAAGCTGCTCCGGGGTCAAAAGTGCACCGCATAGCAATAGTATAAAGACACCTGAGTCATGTGTGATTGTTGACCACCTCACTGGAAAGCTGAGGGTAATTAATTTGCTGTTATTTCAGACTCCCTTCTTTAGGCTGAAGGGATTAACGCTCACTCAGCGTCAACTGATGCTGGGTGATCAGGTTCATTTTAAATGTGTCAAACAGGGTTCAGGTTGGGTCACGTTCTTCTACAAGAAACTCAGAAAATTATTCACTCCGAATTTCGGGATTTCAGACATTTATTGGTAGTTTTTAGTAGAGAGTGCCGATCTTTTTATCTGACTTGGAAGCACACATTTCCAAATACATTACCATGTGCTACAGCATCAATATGTTCAATATTAGCCAATTCCAAAACAAGACAAACAGTCTCAGACACAAAGAAGACGGGGGTGTCCACATGCTTTTACACTTCATAGTCATAAACCATCTTTGCAATTACAAACAGTCCTCTTTGAAATCATCTGTTGGGTTAAATAATTATGCATCACTGACATCATTATGGAAATGTCCCTTCTTTATATTTGAGTGGGTAATTATCTTTATGTTTTAGAAGTGATGTTTCCAGTTATTTTAAAGGTTTACCAATAAAACAGTGAAAAGGCACAGGTGTCTGGCGTTTTGTAATCAAGGGATGTTACCACCAGAACCCAATGTACAGCTACATTCACTTGTCTTGTATGCCTGAGAAGGTCATAATGACCGAAATATTGTAATAAATTGATATATGCACAGTGTTTTGAGTGTGCGGTTGCAGTTTTGCTATTTTCTAAGGTTCATCAATTAAAAAAAAAAACGCTCATGTTTTTATTCCTGAATTTTTAGCATGATTATGCTTTCTGCAAAACCTCTTTTATTTCTCTTTAGAGAATACGCTTATTAGGAGCTGTCATTGCTTTAAATCTCAAGTGCTACTTTCCTGAAAAGTGTCTCTCCTGTTCAGAGTAAACCTACTGAAAAAAGATACAAATGCATGATGTTGTACACCCAGCGCATAAACACATACACACGCTTGCACACACTCTCTCTCTCTCTTACACACACACACACACACACACACACACACACACACTGGAGAGAGACAATCAGAACATGAGGGGACAGTGAGCATTTCATTAAGTTAAGTGCATTTGTAAAACCTTCCTCTCCACAATTTCAGAACAAGATCAATTGAATCTCCTTTCTCAGCCATCTTAACTACTGTGGGCTATTTTCTGACCAACCTGCTGCAATTTAACCTGAGTTTCTACTTTAGTTCAGTTTGTGACACAGACTGAGGAGTCAGAGAAACTATGAAACCACTCAGGCAACAGCAAACTCAATACTTGAAAACTTTTTAAAGCAGACTTAAACGCACACATCCAACACACATGACAATAAAAGAAGCATCCTTACCGAGGCAAAGCGTGATGGGCAGCAGCATCGTCACCATCCCTGGTTGGGACTTCATTGTCCGTCCCACCTCTGAACAAGAGGCTCCTGATGTGAAGCTCCCACTGATAGTAAAATCCAAAGAGTATGAGGATGATGCCTCAAAATGTGATGTGTCCTGCAGTCCGCCGGGAGTTCATTAGATTGCAAAAGTACAGCAATGCACAGAGGCACAACCCGGCTGGATTATCAGTGAGAGGGGCCGATGCATCGCAGAGAATAAGAGGATGCTGTGTGTGTGTTTCTGTGTGTGTGCGTGCGTGTGTGTGTGTGTGTGTGCGTACGTGCGTGTGTGAGCCATAGAGGGCTTGGAAGCAGCCGACCAATGACAGCATCACATCACAGCACACTGGATTAGAGTGTTCTCATTTCCGGTCTTTAGTATTTAGAACATTTATTTGAAATACAAATGAATTATATATAGTATGATGACGATCAACACACCGGGGCATCATCTCCTCCTCATTTCCGCACATGTGCCTGCTGCAGAGACACAGTTTGACTATCGAACAAGGACTTTATAGCAGAAATTATAGCAGAAAAGAACATGATCAGAAGTGTCAAGGGGATTTTTTTGTGTGTGTGTGTGGACAGATGGATGACGTCCCAGAGAGGATAAGAGAATCCAGCTCACCTGGGACTCAAACATAGACGCAGAGCGCCCTCTGAGAATAGCAGCAACACATGTGAGACTCATCTAAAGCTATGTGGGTCACGAGGGGTTGCTGAAGAGAGCTGTGATGCGTTACATCACTTAGCTAAAGAGCAGACAGTAACATATCACACATGCAGGCCCTTTGTTTGGATCTATCTACCTTGTCTCAACTTTCTTACTTGAGCGTCAGTCTTACATCCCCCTCCCTCTCGGCCTTCAAATCCTTTGCTACGCCCCCCAGATGGCTCACACTCTGTGCATTAGTATAAGTCCTGGTTCACATCTGCATACTGACACAGGAGGAATGGTAACCCATTGTTAATCTGCAGCTTAAAACAACCATTAACTGCAGAATAATCTGTCTGTATCTGAAGCGGCTGCCACAAATCAATACATCACGGGAGCTACTTTGGCAGCAACTCCGACTGTGAGTCTTCCTAAAATTATCTGTAACTCTACAAATGTGGAGTGTTTTTTTTTACAACTTACCTCGTAGTTGTGCTCAGGATGGATCAAACTGGATGTGAGCCATCAATGATGAAAAATGATGTCAGTCCCTATTTTAATTGGTATTTGTGCTTTTGGGACTTTTCTTGTTGTTCCGTGTCATCCCTCAGATCAAATTAAAGACCTAGTATGTAACATTTCTGGAGTAAAATGTCTAAAATGACTTGACCTATGCTATATATTTTAGCGACTTTTGTACTAACATTATCCCAAATGTTTCCAAATGAGAAATCTGTCATTTTCGGCCACCATAATGGTATGTTTCATTTGGTCGTCTGTGAGTTTAAATTACATACTGTGAATTTAGGAGAAATTTTAATGCTTTATACTTAACAAAATGGTGACATGTAAAGGCCCAGTGTCTAATAATTAATTGGATTTAGGGGAGTTATTGGCTGAAATTGAATTTAATATTCATAATTATGTTTTCATAAATGTGTAATCACCTGAAAACAGGCGTCATTGTGACACACGAAGGCTCTAGAGAGGGT
>JBCAUF010000001.1:17089670-17102204 GCA_038406115.1 Haemulon aurolineatum | reverse complement strand
AGTGTCATCTGAGTATTTCTGGATGTGGCAGGACTCAGAGTTATATTTTAAGTCTGCTGTATACAATGTGAACAGGAATGGGGCCAGGACAGTCCCTTGTGGAGCCCCTGTGCTGCTCATTAATGTCCCAGAAAAACCGTTCCCTAACCTGACAAACTGTGGCTTTTCTGTCAGGTAATCTGTGATCCAGGAGACAAAGTTGAGAAGTTAAGAATTTCAGAATTTAAAGCAGCATTGCAGTTTTCATTAGAGCATATTTTCCTCTCAAGTTGGAAAATGCTTATTAAGTGGTGGTGAGGTCATATTTATTTATTAGCAACTGCATGTGTTTTAATTGTTTTATGAAGTGATGCACAGCAAACCTGAGTTGGGGTACTATTTCAGCTCAGGGAGGTGAATCCATTCCTGACTCAAGGTAGGCCTACCTGATTAGTTGGACACGAGTAAGACTAAGTGTTGAGACTGAACTCAACTGAACTGAGAAAGGAACGAACCAGTTTATGAAGTGATTGTGTGGACTCACTCGTCTGCACCGGTCTGCACACAACGAGAGACAAACTGTCGCTGAGAATATGATTCACGTTCACGTACTGAGCTGAAAGTGTCACTCACTCGCGTACTGCACACACACAGAGAGAACTGCCACTGAGGGCAGAGGACTTACTGACCGTACTGCTAAAATTGACACTGTCTTGCTTACATCTGTGTAGCGTCATATTAAGTGAATGCACTGTGCACTGAGGACTCGCGTTCACCGTGTGGCAATTTTAGTGCATGTATACCACTCAAAGTGCTGCGTCTCTCGCGAGTGACTGAACGCACCGTCCCTCAGTAAGTGAACCTGTGAACCTCAGGGCTGAATCATGAACTGAATAATGGGTCGCTGTCAGTCCAGGGAGTTGAAGAACAATGCACTATGCAGTCAGGGCTCTTGCTAAGCACTGAACGATTCATTTTAATGAATGCCTGATTTCTGGGATGCAGTCCAGTCAAAATCACCATTTAAATTGCCTCCACTCGATCTAGCAGAAAAAATGCACATTAGCGCATGCGTAGTAAAAATCTTGTTTTGTTACCCAGAGTGTAACCTCTCAGGTGTCGGTGCTCGTGTGCTGCTACGGCAAACCACACCGTCTTTAAATTGTGTGTGTTGATTTATGTTATAGATTATGTTACAGTCAAGGTTGGGGTTACGTTCGATCCAATTTAGGACGAGGAGATAACGTGTTTTAGCTGTGGCCGAGCTTATCCTTCGAGGAGGCGCTGCCTGTCAGGCTGAAACCAGGGATTAACAGTCGCACGGTGACGTGGGCTCCTGAGCTGCTGTATCTGTGTCGGAAGATGGCTGACAGCGGAGCTCTAGCAGCGAGAAGATGCGACTCTGGCTCAGTGTCCTCCGTCAGTATGGAGACCATCTCGGCCCTGACGGAGCTGGATGACCTGGAGAAAGTTTACCAGCAGCTCTGCGTGGAGGAGGTAACGTTAGGTAGAAACGGACGTTAACGGCAGTTTGTCTGACGTGTACACTCGCTGTCGTCATCCACGTGAACTTCCGGGACGCTGCTGGCCCAAAACATTACTGAGGGCAAGAGCTCCACTTTGATAACTGATGGCCAAATTAACACTAAATAATTAACTTAATAGCTTATCCTTCCAGGCCATGCCAGAGCTACTGTTTACTAGTTTCTGGACAAGGTGGAAGACAGTGGGTAACCTCAGCATCTGCGTATTATGGGTGCAAAACACTTATGACGCCTTCCTAACATAGATATTATGAAGTGGTTTTCATTTTGGCCGCAAAATTGGTTGACTATCCCTAAAGATACGTAGGCAAATGATGCATCAAATGCTTTGCTTAGATATGCATTATCCTTTTTTTGTAATGAACTGTTCTGCCATTGTTATCAAACATACAGTGTGACAAAACAAATATTACTCAGGATGAGTGTCCGACTTTACAGCACAGTCAAGAACTTTATAAACTCTCTTTCAGCTCTCAGTTCAATTCTGTTTTGAGACTTAGCACAATACTAAACAAGTGAATTCTGGACAAGATGTTGAAATCAAAAGAAAACAAATGCTCTTGTTGATCATGACATGTTTTTGATTTCTCCTCTAATACAGAAAGAAGTGGAAGCTGAGCTGGACAGACTGGTGGGTCAGGAGGGGGCCATTCACACAAAGATGCTGGCTCTGCAGAGGATGGGGTACAATTTGCACAGATTAATGAAGTTTCGACAGCACCTGATGATTATCATTTGTCTTAGCTTTGACCATCTGTAAACTGCCTCTGTGCTCTACAGGCCCAACCTACAGCTCATCGGAGGAGATGCCAGTCAGCTGTCGGGCATGATCACGTTTACCTGCAGCCTGGCTGAAAACGTCAGCCGCAAAGTCAGACAGCTAGACCTGGCAAAGGTAAGCAAACACGTTGAGGGAACCATCAATTCTGCACTGTCAGGGATGTGGTGTGATTAACCCACAGTTTTATTAAGCTTTCTGTCCATAGACGAGAACTTACTTGGGATCAAATGATTGTTGATAACATGCTTGGTAACGCAAAGCCAAAAATACCTCTGCAAAACCTGTCATTTTCAGCTGTTTCTGACATTTTGTAATTGTTTATTGGTTGCATTTATAAGTATAATATTCATTTTTGTAGACGCGGCTGTATAACGTCATCCAGCGTGCTGACGATATCCTCGATCTGAAGTTCTGCACTGATGGCGTGCAGACAGCTTTACGTAATGAAGATTATGAGCAGGCTGCTGCACACATCCATCGATACCTCTCTCTGGACCAGTCGGTTATTGAGCTGAGCAGGCAGGGAGAAGAAAGTACGAGTCCTCCGGCTCTTTGCTATAGTGCATTTCTCAATATGTGGCCTTAAAGTGCAGTGAAAGAATACTTTAATATGATTTGACTTTTTTCCTGTACGAATTTTTAGTCATTCATCGAAAAAATAAATAAATAAAAATGGTGAGCATATTGGAAAAGCACCACACATTTTGCTGCCGTGACTTGCCAAAAGATTTTACACGTCTCTCGCTGCACTTTAGGTAGCAGCATGAATCTGCTCCCAGTTAGATACTACATTCGTCAAGGCTTGCACTGTAACCCTGTCAATGCATCATGTCTGCACAGGCAGTGCTGTGGATGCCAGCCTGGTTATGCTTCAGGAGGCAGAACAGAAACTGAAGGTCATTGTTGCTGAGAAGCTGGATGAAGCTGTAGCGGCGGTCGACCTCGCTCAAGTGGAAAGGTTTTTTAAGATCTTTCCTCTGTTGGGCCTCCACCAGCAGGGCCTCGCCCGCTTTGGACAGTATCTCTGCAGTCAGGTCAGTTGTGGTTTTGGTCTTGTTGTGTGCCGTTCTGTCTGAATATTATCTTAAAAACTTGCTTTAACTTTTGGTGGGAAAACAAGCTAATGGGCCATCGAACAGTCAGTACTTTGTAGTGCAGATCCAGAGATTTCTTTACAATCATTGATGTTAATTTTTTCACATGCTTGTTATCTCTGTACTTCACTTGAATAAAATAATTTGTCACATGTCTCTCTTGAATTTCTATCACAGTGCTTAGTTTGATGAAGATGAAATTGTGTTGAAATTACCGACTTTGAAGCCTTAGTTGAGGGACACACTTTCTGTGGGCTTCCTCTTATTTCCTTTGGCAAAACTTTTGCACCCTTTATTAGTCGTTGCTTTTCAACGTCCTGATCTTGATCAATTCTTTCTGTCTCCTTCACACAGCTGGCCTCCAAAGCTGAGGAGAACCTGCTCTTGGCTACGGGAACAGACCTGGGTGAGAAGAGAGCCCCGCTGGTGTTCGCAGACACACTGACACTGCTGCTGGAAGGTGAGAAAGCAACCCTGATGCTCTGTGTGCATTTTCCTTTATTCCCTCCGATCAGCCTCCACTAATGCACCGGCATGTGTTGACAGGTATTGCTCGCGTCGTTGAGACTCATCAGCCCATAGTGGAGACCTATTACGGTCCAGGACATCTGTACACACTCATCACTCACTTGCAGCAGGAGTGTGACCAACAGGCCCAGAAAATAGTGGACAAGTTCATCCAGCAGAGAGGATACCACAACAAGGTATGCGTGACATCTGAACTGCACCTGAGCTGTACTTGCTGCGTATCTGAACACACTGTGAACTCGTATCCCGTCTGTAGTTTCAGGTTGTCCAGAGCAGCATGATGAAGAGCGTGCCGGGTGAGAGGATCGAGCCCAGGTACTTCTGTTTGTCTCAGCCACGTCCTTCCTTTCCTCTGTGTTTGTCCCTACGTGTTTTTTTTCTTATAACATTTGTCTTCCATGAACAGGGAGCTGGACCTCGTGCTGACAGAAGTAACCTTGATGAACGCAAGGGCGGAGCTCTACCTGCGCTTCTTGCGTCGTCGGATGCTGGCCGACTTCGAAGTTGGTGATGCTCAGAGCGTCACACAGGGTAGTTTAATATTGGCATGTGGTGATGCGTGCACTGATGTCTTTTGAGATGTGGAGCTAAAAATGTAGCTATCCACCTAAAATATTTATGAGTTTGTTTCTCTGACATTTTTGAACAGAGCATCAGCAGAATGTGGAGAAGCTCCTGAAACACTGTATGCTGAGCAGGACGATGCAGGAGCTGATTGGCTACTACATCCCGATGGAAGAGTACTACATGAGAGAGTCTGTCAACAAGGTCAATTAACTCTGTTCAATATGATATTTCTGTATTTAAAATAACCTTATTTTTAGCTAATGTCAGTTGTTAGAACTGATTCAGATTTTTTTACTCTTTCAACTCACTTACTAGCTTTTATCAAGTTTTTCATAGTCTTCATCAGCAAGTGGAGTTTGTTCAGATGTCACAGAGATGTTCATTTGTCATCACGTGTTCCAAGTATGGATCATCAGTCATGTAAACAGAGATAAACTGCTACACTAAAAACACCTAATGTGGTTCCAGAAAAAGCGCCTAAGTGGACATTGATTTAAGCTTATTGTGACAAACTGCTCTTCCCAAGGTCAAGAATGAACTTGTACTGCAGTAGTGCAGTATTTATAACTTGGACAGAGTATCACGTAGCGTATAACCTAAAGCAAAGAGACCAACAAGAGAGACTCTGTGGTTGTCTGTCTCACAACAATTGTTGGTCGTTTGATCCCAAATTTATTCTTCAGATTCTGCTGTGGCAACAAGAATGTGCTGCAGGTTACTTATTTGCATTTCATTAATCTATGTCACACACCCTAATGTATGCAGACTTGATCTGTTCCACTGTGTGCAGCAAAATGTGCACTCCTACATGCAGTTCACTGTAGGAACTGTCCCTCATGATGTCCTGTCCATCAATCATCAACGGTCCGTGCTTCTAAGAGATTTCAGTCGACTATTCATTCCTTATCTTTTAAAATGGACTTTAGAATTGGTATTTAAGATTATAGTGCTGTATGGGAAAGGTGATAAGAAGAATTCATACGTATGCTATGATGATTTAGAGGCTCAATGCAAATATATAGTTCATATTTGTTCAATCAAATAAATAGTTTTCCAAATAGATGTTAGATGAAACAACCATGAGGCCTCTTTCATGAACAAATTTGAATATATGATAGATAAGATACTATGAAACTGTTATCCGTACTATGAAAGTGTTGATTATGTATTACACTGTACTTCCCACAATAGGAGTAATATTTACTCATCAAAGGATACTGAATTCACTTTAAATTAACTGAATTTTCCTCCTCAGGCTGTTACTATGGATACGTATGAAAAGGGTCAGCTGACCTCCAGCATGGTGGACGACTGTTTCTACATTGTGAAGAAGTGCATCAGTAGAGCATTATCGAGCTCCAGCATCGACTGCCTCTGTGCCATGATCAACCACACGAACTCTGTGCTGGAGTCTGACTTCAGGTGATCAATCTTTCTCTTTCCGCTTCGCATATTCAACACTCAGCTTTTTTTTTTCTTTCTTCAAGTCTCATGCACGTGTGCCCCCTTCCTGTCCCGTTTCTCTCCACCTGTCAGGGAGGTGTTGTATAATAAGCTGCGGCAGGGCTTCCCGGCAACGACACTCCAGGACATCCAGCGTGGCGTCAGCAGCGCGGTCAGTCTGATGCAGAGCAGCTTACAGCAGGGCAAGTTCAACACACTTGGCATCGAGAGCACTGAAAACGCCAAGGCTGCATTTCTGGTAATAAACACATGCACGCATACACATCCCTGCATGGCTCTTAGGCAGTACCTGATTGTCAGTAATTGTTATCCAAACTATGACAAAAATTAAACATTTTTTGGTGAAGACTTGTTTAAAAACAAGCAGCAGCGATTTAAGTAAGGAATCAAATGCATGAGTAACCTCCTAATTTAAGTGAGGGTAAGTAGTGCTTTAATTTTTAAAATGGCTCTTAGCCGAAGAGAGTACTACCTTAAAACCCTTTTAACCAGTTTGTCAAAAGAAGAATTGAATTCAAGAGACCCTTAATGGGTTCATAGCTGCCAGGACTGAATCTGTTCCCTCCATCTCAGGTGACGCTGAACAATGTGGAGGTGTGCAGTGAGAATATCAGAACTCTAAAGAAAAACCTTGAGGTAAGTTTCACATCTGTGCTAGTGCTCTCATCGTCTTGTCATTTGGAGTTTACCTCATTGCTTGGAAACCTACCTCCTTTATCTGTTTTTTTTGCCCCCCCCCTGCAGAACGACTGCTCCAAGTTGTTCAATCAGAGCCCCGGCTCTGGCGAACAAGCCAAGATTGAAAGCTGTTTGTCCGACCTCGTCAACACATCTGCCAAATTCAAGGATCTCTTACAGGTTGGAGACACGCACATATATTGATCAGTGTTTGTCACCTGAGAGTTGTGTATCTACTTATTTACAGTGGGCACTACGCAACAGGGAATAATTCTATCTGTTTGAAAAGGATTTGTTGGACAGATCGGTGTCCACAGCAGAGGGGAATTATATATCATTGATTTATTTAATGGGAAAGTTACAGGCAAAAAAAAGAAAGACAATCTGACTTTGTTGAGATCTGATGTGATTTTGTTTCACAGGAGGGCTTGACTGAGTTAAACACTACAGCGATAAAGCCTCAGGTTAAACCCTGGATCAGCTGCTTTCTGTCCATCTCACACAACATAGAGGAGGTAACGGTCTCACAACAGCGAACAGAAATAAATCAAGGGTTTGTGAAACGTGTCGCTGTAACCGTCTGTGTTCATCGCAGGAGGAGTTTAATGATTATGAAGCTAATGACCCCTGGGTGCAGCAGCTCATCGTCAACTTGGAGCAGCTCATGGCGGAGTTCAAGGTATCTTCCCTGAGCAACATTTCCACTCTGACACCAAATATATTTGAATTCTTTCATCACCTTTATTATTATGTCTTAAACCTTTTTACCGACGCCTCCTCAGACGGCCCTCTCTCCTGTCATCTACGACACACTGACCAGCCTGATGACCAGCTTGATATCGATTGAAATGGAGAAGACCGTCCTCAAGTGCTCATTCAGCAGGGTGAGGAGCCCGGTTCGGCCACAAGGTGGCAACAAGCACCCTCTGCATCACTTCGCATCACATCACTGACACACATGTGGTGAAAAGCTTCAAGCAATGATTTATTAATGAGTCCAGAAAGGCCTGCAGGAGAGGGTGCTTCCTCTTTGCACGATAGCATCATCCTATTTTGAGCTGCGTGTTTACAGGAAGCCTCTAAATGAATTCTTATACGTTGAACAACATGTCGACCGCTCGCTGTGTGTGATTTCTTTGTTGCAGCTTGGAGGGCTGCAGTTTGATAAAGAGCTTCGGTCCCTCGTGGCGTACCTCACCACTGTGACCACCTGGACCATCAGGGATAAGTTTGCTCGTCTCACACAAATGGCCACCATCCTCAACCTGGAGCGGGTAATTTTAACATTAATATTCAGTTCAGAGTACAGAATGTCCTGCAATCGAGTACATTTATTCAAGTACAATTTGAGGTACCTTTACTTGAAAATTTCCATTTAATGCTACTTATACATTTTACTCCATCACGGAAATATGTCCTTTTTACTCCACCTCATTAATCTGGCATCTTTAGTTTTAGATTTAAGATTTTATATACAAAACATGTAATGATTTTATGAAATACGATACATTACTATAAGATAACCAGTGATAAGATGTACAATAGACGAATTAGCTCCACCTCAACAAGCTACAGCAATAAAAATGGGTGTATAGGGGGGTGCATTGGTTTCTGACCATGAAATCCCTGTGCTAAGTCAGACCTTTGCTGCAAAACTGAAAAGTGGTAATTATACATTAATGCCTCAATAATAACCCAGTAATATTGCATTATTGTTTAACAAGCACAAGAGTAATATGTACATTATGATTACTTCTAATATTTCAAGGTATTTATAGCTGAAAACAAATACTTAATAATTCGTACATAACGTAATTCACACAATATGGTTTTGCTTCGTCTACTTGGTAAAGGATCTAAATACTGCTTCGTGGTCTTCACAGGCTCATTTAAATTTTTTTTCTGCTGCAGGTTACTGAGATCTTGGATTACTGGGGCCCAAACTCTGGCCCCCTGACATGGCGGCTGACACCAGCCGAGGTGCGTCAAGTCCTAGCGCTGCGTATTGACTTCAGAAGTGAAGACATCAAGAGGCTGCGACTGTAACTGACGGACCACTGCGCTGGTTGTCAGCGTCGGCCGTGCAGCACCCACCTTGTGACGCTCTTTGGTAAAGAGCTCTGCACAATCCAGGTTTAATCCATGTGTCTGTAAATGGACGTGGGCAGGATGCGGGCAAATGGCGGTGGGGGATTTCTTTTTGTCTGAAACAAAAATGCTCTTTTGCTCATCCTGGACTCTACCTTCTGCTCCACACCCGGCTGATGTCAGTCTGCATCAGAGCTGCGGCTCAGCTTTAAGGGGCATGGCCTGTGGCTACGTGGAAGAGATGGTGAACTATTTGACGTGAATGATCTGTAAAAATCGGAGACTGCTCTGTTGACTGTGTAATTAAAAAGTGTAATGGTGTCACAGTGGGAGTTCCAACCTTTTAACCTGTAACTAGCTCTGAGAAACGAGGACACACTGGGACTGAGGAGAGGAGCTCTGCGGCTGTCAGTGAAACAGAGCAGTAATGAACATCATACCCATTAAACTGACAGAAGCAGGTCAGACAGCTGATCCAGCCTAGTCATTCAATATATGAATAGCTCCTTGTCGGTGATGATGGAACACTTTTAACCTAATAAATTGAGAGCCGCTGTGCGACGCCTCTGATCCCTGCCATCCGCCACATTTCACGAAGTGCTGCCCTATTGCCATGCAAGACCTGTTCCCAATCTTTTATACATATTTCTGACACTAAATACAAAGCTGTGTTCACCAGGCAATGAAGCATTAAAAGTAGTCCATTCTCATAATGTTCAGCCTAATTTCCTGGTCTAACCGTAATTCTCTGCGCAGATTAAAGCAGGTCAGTGTGTGTTTAAACTTTTGCTGAGAGGACGGCGCTGCGGTTGGCACCGTTTGTCCTCAACCTGTTTTTTTTCGGTGCAATCAGACTCAGACGACAAATGCAGGAATAGTTAGGAAAAGTGTGGCTTTAATGTAAACACAACATTCGATTGGCTCAGCACAAACATTCCACATGAGAGCAACCAATAAACTACCAAATAGGATGGGGTGCAGCACAAAAACATTCACAGTAAAAAAAAATCTGGTATAATCATAATATATATATACAGTACGGTGCTTTTAAGGTGAAAATGGAGATAGGATATGGGGACTGATATGTGATAGATAAAGAGT
This sequence comes from Haemulon aurolineatum, assembly GCA_038406115.1. Classification (NCBI taxonomy): domain Eukaryota; kingdom Metazoa; phylum Chordata; class Actinopteri; order Lutjaniformes; family Haemulidae; genus Haemulon; species Haemulon aurolineatum. The sequence goes on along the minus strand of JBCAUF010000001.1, from coordinate 17,092,380 downwards.
ATACAGGGATGGGAAGATGAACTTCTGGGTGCACAGGTGAAAATGGAGAGCTGTACTTTTTCTCTGTGAAAAGAGAAACGTGACAGACGGGGGGGATAATGGTTCCCTGTTTACTGATCAGGGGAGAGGAGGGTCGAGCGACCCCTGACTCCCCAGACAGAGGCTGCCTCAAATGATAATTGTTCTCCTCGTGCAGTCTTCTATTTCTACACAGATTCACATCGAAGGGTAAAGCACCACACGGAGAACAAGATGTCATTGGAGGGCTGCTTTCTACCCTCTGAACCGTAGACAGGTTATCGGTGTTCCCCCAGTTTTTCATGTCAGGAAATAAATATGTGGCACGGGATTGCAGGAGGTAGGAGGAGGCATGTAGGGCATGAGGCTTAAATAAATAAATCATTCGATGATAATAAAATGTTATATCTGTGACTTAAATAATATTAGTTGACAGCATGAACATGAACTATGATTTCTGATCCTAATCTCCTATCTGTCGTCAGATGGTTGGCACCGATATGACGTTTTATTTGAGATATCATTGGCTGATGGGCGTTTCCAGGAGGCCAATGGCGATGGGCAGCCGCTCTGAACAGAAGAATCCTCTCTTTCATCGTGTTTTAAAGTAAAAGAGAAAACAGAGAGCGGAAAAGACCTGCAGGCTACTCAGTCATGTGTGGGTCTGAAGGAGAGGGGAGCTTTGTCCCTTCTGAAAGTTAAAATAGCCTCCTTGCCAACCATGACCCTCAGCCACGAGTTCAGCACCTCCCCAACAACATCATCATCTCCACCTTCATACACACAGCAGCTCTTCAAACGGAGCACAACAGGCTATATTCAGTACAGATATAAATGCCTCGAGACTCGCACATAAAAATGTCACATAAAAGACGGGACAGTATTCCACGCCGTGGTTTAAAAATGACATTGCACACTCCTCGCTTTGCATTTCTGGGCTTTGAGTTTTGCAAAACAAGGCTCCAGCTGAATATACCCCCGGGTGCTGCCGCGTCTGACCTTACCAGTTGTTGACACAGTCATCAACAAAACATGAAACATTCAGATCAAAAACACATTTTTTTATAAGACAAAACTGGGGTTGAATAGTGAAATCAAAAAAAAAAAAAGGAGGGAGGAGAAGGAAGGAAACAAATCATGGCAATAATCCAGTGTGGTGTCTGACGGCAGCTCTTTGGGTCCCTTTGGACGTGTAGAATTACATATTTATGTGTTTAAGTATCATCAAAATTATCATTATTAACACCTCATACTCTCCATGACAACCTCTGTGCTTGGCCAGGCCTCAGTATAAGCCACACCCTCTAAGGTTGTTTGCAATAATGATGTCAGTGACGGCATCAAACACTACCTGGATGTTTCCTGTGTCTGTGGCACAGGTCAGGTGACAGTAGATCTCCTTATTGGGAGAGCGGTTCTTACTCTCAAACTGAACCTGAATATATGCAGTAGCATCGTCGTAAGTATTAGCACCTGGAGACGAGAGGGAGGGAAGCAGAGAGAGAAGAGAGCATGAGGGGCCAGCATTTCGTCAGGACGATCGGCTCGAACGTGAAAGTCGGGGACTCACCTGTGTATTCTGGAAAACAGATCGTCAGCGGTGACTTCTTGATCTTCTCAGCGAACAGATCCTTCTTGTTGAGGAAGAGGATGATGGAGGTGTCGATGAAGAACTTGTTGTTGCAGATGGAGTCAAAGAGCATGAGCGACTCATGCATGCGGTTCTGCGGGAAGAACAAATGTGTGGTTAGTAATACAATGAGCAGAGTGCCTGGAGCAGGATAACTGTGTAGGTGTGTGTAGGGTTACAACAACATCCAATTTACTGATGTCTGATTATTGATGTGGGACTGATAAATATCAAAGTGACTGTCTATGGGAAACAGGATTTTATAGGTTTTTTATCTTTTACATTTTATCTTTTACATTTAAAGGATTCATATTTTCCCTGTTAACCCAACCTTGGGGGCCTATCTGATGTAAAACACACACAGAGAAGAAGAAGGTTAACAGTTTATTACAGTTTATTAGAAGTAGTAGTGGTAGTTTCACTGTCTGTCCTGAAAAAGGGACCACTTGTGGTTGCTCCCCTTTTTTTTACTGTTAAAGGACATTTTTCTTTATTCAAATCAATAAAGGGTGTTGCACATATTGTGAAAGTGAATAAAAATCTATTGGCATTGTAACTTTGTAGCTATCGACCTTTAAGATGTTTTTTTTTTTTCATTTTGGCATTTTGCCTGTAAAAGACAGACAACAGTAGAGAAGTAGAGGTGCACTGGGCAGAAAAGAGAAGGACAAAGGTCCATAGTGAGGATAACAGTGCAATAAAGGTTTCAACGTGGTGATGTTGCAGTCACACACATATAACTTAAGGGCACTAAAGGGCCACCAGGACGGACTGATTTAACTGAGTCATACTTACAGTTGTTTCATCTTCATGGAGCACCTGGTCGTATCCGCTCAGAGCAACACAGAAGATAATGGCCGTCACATCTTCAAAGCAGTGGATCCACTTCTTCCTCTCTGACCTCTGGCCTCCCACGTCAAACAGCCTGGGAACAAGGTGCAAGAAATCAAATTAGAGGCCGAGCTGTAAACCCTGAACCTCATGTGCCAACAAAGTCCTCACGAGAGGACTGCGACGCTGCAGCAACTCCGTGTGCGCTACCTGAAATGGAGGTTTTTGAAG
>JBCAUF010000001.1:17072567-17089570 GCA_038406115.1 Haemulon aurolineatum | reverse complement strand
GCCAACAAAGTCCTCACGAGAGGACTGCGACGCTGCAGCAACTCCGTGTGCGCTACCTGAAATGGAGGTTTTTGAAGGTGAAGTGGGTTTCGACAATGCCGGTGGTCTTCACTCGGGTTCTCAGGATGTCCTGCTCTGTGGGCTGGTACTCTGCTGCCCCGATCCGGTCTAGACTGTCCAGGTAGCTGATAACAAGACAATGTAGATTAGACAAGTGTTTTCTCTTTTTTGGGCGGGGGTTTGCATATGGGGTCCCTTTCATCCTATTTGCTGCACTCACTATTGGGCAGAGTCGTTGAGTTGGTATTCCCGGGCACGGCTGAAGCACTCTTGAGTCCCGGCGTCGGCCCATACGCGCTTCATAGCCGTGAGAAGCTCTGCAGAGTACGGCTCTGTGTCCTCCATACGACTGACCACATCGCAAACCAGCTTAGCATCCGCCTGCGTGACGACATTACAAAAGATGAGGGAAAGAGGAACTACATCTGTACATTCATTATTCATCTCCTGTTGCAATGGCATTGTGGTATTACAGATCAATTAGTTCAGTATTTCAAAAAATTAACAGTTATTCGTCTTGCATCCAGTCTGGACCCAAACAGATGTTGTGATTTATGTCAGTATCTTCTGGTTGTTCTCAAATTCTTGTGGCAATATCACGTTTCAACCCATTCAAGGATGTATCAGTACAATCAGCAGCAGTCTGAGGGCGAGCATCTCAGCTGGTGGATCAACGTGTAGACTAACTTTTCTATCCTTGTCTCCAAACTCGATGCCCAGGGAGTCCATGGCTCGGAGGATGGCTGCCAAGCTCTGGATGGTGTTGCTGTAGACCACAGGCTTGTACTGCTTCACGTCATCCCCAGAAAAGCCATCTTCGTGGATAATCCTGCATTCGCACACATATTATTAGACACAAGCACGCGCCGAACTGGAAAAAGGCGCATGTTCCTGCAGGCTTCAACATTTGTCTTTTCACAATCAAAGGTCGACTGTCTGTGCCAGGTGGTCGCAGCCCTCGTAGTATCAAACACAACACACTCAGCTCATCTTCCTCTCCCTCACTCTCTCCCTCCCTCTCTCTCGTCTTGCACCATCTCTGCCTAAAATGCATCTTTAAGTGTGTCGGTGTATAATGGGATAGGAATTGATCACATTCTCAGTCTGTGATCTGTAATTGGTCAGTAATGTGATATCTAAGCCATTTATAATTTATGATGGTCAATGGAGTGGAATCAGTCAGAGCACTAATCAATCACACTACACAGGACTCTAATGTTACATTTAGTACGACACAGTCAAACTCCTCATAATCTGCTCATCATTAACAGCACTGACTCACCCTGACCTCATATTCACTAAATCTATAACGTACCAGTCATGACTTCCTGAAGCCGAGCTGCAAACCACATTTAAACTGAAACAGCAGCTTCTCTTCACCTCGTGTGTGATCATTCATTGATGTTTCACGAGGAGAAAACATAGAGATGGCGGGTTTCACCTGCGTCTCATCAGGGCACGTTATTAAAATACAGTATGGTTTGTAACAGAGGTCGACCACCTCCTGGCTTCAGAAAAGCTACTGTAGGCCAAGGCCATTTATCCGACCAACCGTCCAGTTGTATGAAATCTTAACATTTAAGATGCAGGAACCAGCAAATGTTTTGTGTTTTTGCTCAAGACAATTGATAGAATTATTATTAAGTCATCTGAATAGTTCCTCAATAATTTTAGGTCAATCAACTAATCAGCAAATTATTTCAAATCTGAACAAATCTATTGTTCAGGCGTGAGATGTGTCAGGATTTTAGCGATTTAAAAATCTGCTAGATATTTTCCTAAACCAGTGTTTTTATTCTAATTAGGGACGATAAGTAAATGGGCCACACAAGCTAAAGACAGAAGTTTAAAATACAGTCGAGGCTGCAACTAACACTTCTATTCATTATTCATTGATCTGCAGATTGCGCTCTCAATGAATTATTTGGTCTATTAAAAGTTAAAAATGCTCGTCACAATTTCCCAGAGCCCAAAGCGACATCTGCAGATTTGTCATTTCGTCCCTCCGACTGTCCAAAACTCAAAGGTATTCAGCTCAATGTAACAGAGAACAAAGAAAACTCGTAAATACTCACATTTCAGAACAAATGAATCTTTGAGACTTTGGCTCAAAAAAATGACTTAAATGATTAAAAGATGATCGAAATAGTCCCCGATTAATTTTTAATTTAAGGGACTAATCATTTCAGCTCTAAAATATGTGCCATTGATAAAAACCCAACGGACCAATCACATAACCCGAAAACAGAAACGTGTAAAAATAGACAGCGCTGACATTTCTGGAGCCATCCTCCATCGCTCATCATCTGTTTAATTCATACAATCCAAACACCTCATTCATTGTGCATCCACTCAGCTGTGGGACACAATTATAGTAGGTTCAACATTTATTGTGGCTTTGAAGACCCTCACTCACACACACACACACACACACACACACACTGCAGTGAGAGAGAAACTACATACACTGCAGTCATGAAACTACCACAGAGAGGCCTGCATGGACCAGACAACATACAGAAACTCTCAACCATTACACCGCATGTGACGATGACGATGATGATGAGCAGTGCACTCCTAAATTTACCCACCAATATCTAAACTTTATGACACACAGTGTGTAGTAAAACCCATCCAGATGCTGCTGCATGGGCTAGAACAAACCCTGAAAAGTGTTTGTAAACACTGTTTGGCCCTGTGTCTTGCATTCAGGGCAGAGCTGCAAGAGACCACAGGGAGGGTAATGAGGTGAGGGGAAGAAGAGGAAGCAGGGCATGGAGAGAAGGAGGGAGGAGATGGAGAGGAAGAGGAGAGGAGGAGAGGGAGGGTGCAGTCAGTGCACTGCAGGCCGGGATGCGCTGAGCAGGACGAGAGGGAGAGAGAGGAGCTACCCACAAAAAACTGGGAGAGATGCCTCACAATACAAAATATACAATGGGGCATGCATTTTCCGCACTGAAACATCTAGAAACTTAACTAAGAGGTTTAGGAAAAAAAACAAAACAACAACAGTGATTTAAAACATCAAAGAGTGATTTAGCTTAGACAGGGAAGGTTTAGATGCGGTTTTAGAAGCCATATTTCTGCGTAAATCCGCTTTATAGGCAAAGTACTCCCGGCGATATCGGGCACTTAAAGCCATTAAGATTAAAAGCAGAGGTATTCACTAATGGAGCTGTAGTGACCTCAATGTAATTCACACACACACACATACACGTACACGCGCGCGCACACAGACACGCGCACAGGAGAACAACACCCACATATCCCCCAGTCGCACACTCCCTGTAGTCAAGTAAAACCCTCGTTAACTACATTTCAGCACCCAGGCAGTGAACAGCGCCCATGGGACGCACCGGTGCGGCCTCCGCAGCCTCACCGTCGTCGGTCTGCAGGAGGTGCTCGAGTCACCGGCACTCCTCCAGGGGCTATATACCCGGGCCTCTCGAAACATGGCGGCTCACTCAACCTGCCTTAGCACAGATAGGAGGAGGGAGGCGCAATCTTGGGCCTTCCTTTTTTTTTTTTTTTTTTTTTTTTTTTCCCTTCTCCCCCCCCCCCTGACACAAGCCGTGCCGTGCCGAAGCGGGTTAAACAGAGCGTGAAAAAGCAAAGGAGAAAAAAAAGAGAGAGAGACTTACTTCATCTGTTTGACGATGGTGCTCTTGCCGGACTCTCCGCCGCCTGTAAAAAGAGGAGGAGGGCAGAGTGAGAGCCGGCAGTGAAATCAGTACCACGGAGAGCACCTCCGCCCCATGCACCACCACCACCACCACCAAGCAAACCGAGCCGTGCCGCGCCGAGCCCCACGGCACAGCACAAGCACAAGCACAGTGGGTTAGGGTGGGGGTGTTGGAGGGGGGGGGCAAGGCAAGGCAGGCTCTTCTCTTACCGAGCAGGAGCAGTTTGACGTCCTTGGCGGCGACCATCCCGTCCTCTTTCAGGTTTTTCTCGATGGCCTTGCTCCGGTCCAGAGCTGCGCGCTCCTCGGCGCTCAGTGTACATCCCATGTTTCCAGGAGAATGAGCAATCCCGTCGTCTCTCCTCTCCGGTCCGCCCTGTCTCTCTCTCTCTCTCTCTTCTCTCTCTCTCTCTCTCTCTCCCTTCTCACCGACTCTCAATCACTGCGTTGTCTCTCTAGCTCGAGCTCTCCTCCTCCTCCTGCGCGGTCTGCTACAGCATTAGGCCCGGATTGAGGGCGAAAAAAAACCGGAGCCGGGATCCCGAATCGGTGTTTTCTCCTCGGTGACTCTTCTTGTGCGTGCGCCTCTCTCCCTCTCTCTCTCTCTCTCTCGCTCCGTCTCCTCTCTCTCAGAGGGGATTGGGGGGTGGGGTCGTTGTGCTCGAGCCTGCGGGGTTGGGGTTGTTGTTAGGTGGGGAGGGAGGGGGGGCCTGGAGCTCTCTCTCTCTCTCTCTCTCTCTCTCTCTACAGGGCGGCGCTGGTGATGATGAGGCAGGCAGGCAGCAGGCAGGAGGGGAGGAAGAGAGGAAGAGGAGGGGAGCGGGGCCCGGATGCGCGAGACTCACCTCTCGCTGACGTCAGAGCAGTCGAGCTTTAATCACGTCCCATGAAAGATTATTCAAATGAAAAGGGCCGTCTAAATGTGCAAAATGTTGCCCTCTTGTCTCTTGGTATTAGTGGAAATTGTGTTGTGAGTGAAAAATTAAAACGCCCCGACGATTGGCACCGTTTTATTCTGCAATAAATTACGTTTTTAACAAGTTATTTACAATTACATGAAAATCAGATAGTCAGTAGGCCAAAGGAGTAGCCATACAGTAAAGTAAAAGAAAACACACACACACACACAATTAAAATACAGCATCTATATGGTCCAGCATCTAAAATGTTATTTAAATAAAATGAATAAAATAAATAAAAAATGTACTTAGAGTAGTTATACTACATGTCGCAATGCTTTCTACTTCATAAGCTCTGTATCAGTTTTGTACAAAATGACTTGATCCTCAAAGTAATAGTTAATTGCAGGTGTTAAATGAATGTAAGATACAGTAGAGTGAAATGAAAAGCCTCAAGTGTCTAAAAATTGTATTTGAGTGCAGAAAATTCACTTCACTCAATTATAAAAGTACAAAATTAGGCTATCATCAGCATGTACTTTGAAGTATCAAATGTGAAACTACAGTACACAATGCAGCAAAATGGCTCCAGACAGTCAGAGGAATATTAGGACACACAAGGTTATTAATACTTTTAAACATGTCAGAAGCATTATCTGTTTTAGCTGCTGGAGCTGATTTTATGTAGCCTACTGTCTGCCGGGTAGTTTAATCTGTACTCAAACAATGCATCATATTTTACTGACCATATGTTTTGTAAAATCTTATCATCTTTTAAGTAACTACAGCTGTCAAATAATCAGTAAAAAGTATATTTCCCACTAAAATGTAGTGGAATAAAGAGGATAAAGTTCCAGAAAGCAGAAATGGTCAAGAGCACTAGAATAAACGCACTTAATCACTCTTCTCAATTTGTGTAGATTATGAGCAAATGTGTGATTAAATATGGTTTATCTGCTCTTCTTTGCAGTTACAGTCGGGGCCATAGGCATACCACCTAGAAAGAAATTATAAATCAACTCAAAAATTTTAAATAAAAAAAAATCACAAAATGTAATATTCTTTTCATTCGTTCACTGTATTGCCCTCATTATGGCTTAAATGTTTTCTACACTACAAGGTATGTATATTTTATGTCTTCAATCATTTAAGATTTTTGTAAAACACCAATATTAATTAATTTTTTTCCAGAAATCTTACTGAGAATATAACCCCTTCAGTGGTAGTTGCAGCCCTGGTAACAGCCGACGTAAAGACAGATGCGTATGTTTATCCTAACTTATAAAACTGTGTGTGTCTGTGGGGGTTGCGGCCATACCATATAGCAGTAATAAGTGTCTGTGTGTGTGATAAAAGCTTCTAATCCACACATCACATCTGGATGGATGGTCAAGTGGAGTAAAAAAAAAAAAAGAGGGGGTTGGGCTTTTACAGTGGACCCTGAATGGAAACCAGCAGAGGAGCTCAACCTGAAAAGACTCCATCCATCAGTGAATTTCCTCTTTGACGGGCGGGCTGAGATAAAACCTCCACACACATCTCAGCTGCGATCTCCACCTCTCTGCCCCGGAGCTGCCGCAACGTGACACATGCAGGCACATACACACATCCGCAGACAGCATCAGTAATCAGCGCAGTTTAATCATATGAGCATGTGCACGTGTGTGTGAGTGACAGGCAGTGATGGCAGGGAGGGGGGGGGGATTAACACTAAATTATACCTGAGGGAATTTTGACAAAATGGTGTTTTCAGTTTTAATTACACTAATGCATCAAATACAAACATGAAGACTTTTTTTTTTTTTTTTACAACCATTTAATTTGTGTGAACCCATTTTGTAGAAAAAAAATAATCAATAACCTTCAGTTGTGCACTCATTACAACAAGACCCGACAGGTTCCATCTGTAAATCGACTTACAGAGCAGATATAAAAGAGACACACGATGAAAACAGTTTGAACAGTGCATCAAACTCAACACTCAAGCATTTCGGGTTTTTTTTAAAACAGTGATGACAGATCATTTCATCTAAATGAAAACAATCAATAATACTAATAATTGAAAATCAGGATATGAATCAATTCTCACGTAGATGTTAGCATGCGTTCACACAACCTGTTCACTCAAACACACACACACACACACACACACACACACACATACACACACACGGAGGAATGATTCTGAACGTCAATCAAGGACAAACATACTGTATATAAAAGCAGGCAGGACAGAGTCGACGGCTCCTCGAGCAGCGAGGACCTGTCCCCCTTCAGTTTTCACGACTCGTACGCGCAGAACAAAAAGCACACCGAGTTACTGTCATGGCTATATGTCCAGAATATTCTCAGCCAGACTAGTGAGTTTGCAGTCCTCCAGTGCTTTGACCAGCCGGCTCAGCTTGGCCGCTCTCCCCTCCGCCTGGATGAAGCGGTTGAGAAGCTGATAGGCTTGCTCATACAGCCCTTCTCTCTCGTACTCGTAGGCCAGGTTGTCTATGGCTGGACCCTTCAGCGCCCGGCAGCTCTTCCCCAGGGCCCTCCCTACGTGCTTCCACTGGCGGCCCACTCCGTTAGAGAAGCTCTGAACATCTGCCGCTGTCAGCATTCGGTCCTCTGACGGGCCAAAGTACAAAGGATAAAGGAAAATAAAAACATTAATGGAACGTGTGCTTAGTATGATTACATAAACTGTGGTTTATAAACATATGTATTTGCAAACAGTGAACATTTCCAAGAATAACTTACAGACTTGCAGAGCACTCTAGCCTGACATGACATCAGCAGGAGTGTTTTTATATACATTTGGCCTTTAAAGCGTTAAGACAGCAGTGAAGGATTTTTTGGTCACTCGGGGAGAGTGATACACAACATTTAATAATAATAATAATAATAATAATAATAATATGAAAAATACATTTTATTTATGCAGTGCTTTTCCAACACTCAAAGACGCTTTACATATATGTTATCACATATTGGGTTACTGTTTACACATCCAACAGACAAGGAGCGACATCAACATTTATTGAGAGTGTGACTCATGTTTGTGCCCAATATTCACCCCTTTTTTAGCACTGATCTGGTTCCCGAAAACTCCTGAGGGAAATATCTGGCTCTTGGCAGCTAAATGCTTCACTATGTTCACTTGCTAGTCACTAACTTTGTGCGATCTTTGGTGCTGGGGTGGTTCAGTACAGCTGCCAGCAACTGCCAAAAAACAACACTGATGAGAGCAGTGTTGACAAACTAAGACAGTAAAACTGCAGATCATAAAAACAAAATAATAAGATGAAACATGCTGAAAAATGTTGTCATGTTTCAGCCGTGTGGCTTCACAGTTTCCACGGCAAAGTCTTTATTGTGAGTTATGATAGAAAAACCGTCTGTGAGGCATAATAAACTCAGCCGTTAGTCATTAATGGGTTAATAATGTCCGTGTGTCTGCTGTTTGGTGTTAAAAAATTGAAAATTTCAGTAAATGTCACTGGTGGGATATGTTCCCTTTACAAATCCCAGGAGAAAAAAATATTGCAAACTTATTATTTCCTTTCAGTTGTTGTGTAATTTCTCTGTTTTGTTTTTAGTGTCCATCTGAAGTGGATTATTTTCCTGACTTTACTAACAACAATGAGAGAGTTTCACAGATTTCATAGCTCAACAATGAAAGCAACTGCTCTGAAAAAAGCCACAGCACTTTAATGACAGCTTTTATGTACCAGTGGCTACATTAGACTATGCAGAGGCTGCACATGTGGTCACCCAGAGAGCGTCTGATATCAAAATGGATTGGTGGAACATAAAAAAAGCACTGCAATTGCATACATTTGAACTTGTAATGCATGGACGGAATGAGTAAATCTACAGAAATGTAGTTGTAATTAACTAATTCATTACCCATCATGACGTCAGTTTTTGTAATTTGGACTGAACTTGAATCCAGGGCAGCAAGGACTGCTGGAGGCCTTGGAGGAGGCGCTCAGGGAACACAAGTCCCTCATGCCCAGATACATGAGCGAGTCTAAGGAGGAGGCTGACTCTACACTTACATGAACTGAGATCAAATTTGTAATTAACTGGAAAATCAAATTAACTTTGTAGTGCCTCATCAGTTAATGTTAATTCAACAGTATAACATGAGGCCCACAAATTCAAATCAATGCAATCCAAATACATTATCTGCTGGCACTAATCTCTTCCCATAGACTGACCATCAATTTATAAAAGGTTGGATTATCGAGTCAGCTGACAAACAGCACTGAACTCATATGCCATCAGAAAATCCGACACAAGACAATCGATGACCAAAGCTGCATGTTGTGAAAAAGATAACGTGAATCTAGCAGCTTCTTGCATTAAAAAAAGTTACTTTTCGACCAACCAATCTAACATGCTGAGGCTTGAGAGAGGGTTCAAAACAATACACGCTCTACACTAGGCGCCTGTGCAACACTGACACAGTTATTGTGAGAAATAAATTCAGGATGACGCTCACTCTCACAAATTATATATTACAAGTTTCTTATCTCGGCTTCACTCTACCACATTGTTGAATGAACTGAAACAAATGGCTGCCTGGGAGACAGGAAATCCACTGAGAAACGTTATGTTCATGCTTTAAAAAATGATGGCAATGAATGCAGTGTGCACTAAATCTAAAAACAATGAAACCTGAAAAGTCATTTAAAGTTGACTGCATGGTTTCTGCACCGCGTGTTGCTCAACCACATGCCTCTAGTGAAACTAGAAATGGTCGTCTTGACTCACCGAACACCCTGTTCTGAAACTTGAAGCAGTCGCTGGGGACAGGAGACTCTTCCTGTGTGATGGCGGTCGACTGTGGGGCGGGACGAAGGGCCTGACTCCGCAGCCGCTGCTCCAGATGATCGATCTCCTCATCGCGCAGGCGCTCCGGCTGACACAAAACAACAAGGAACATGTGAGCGTTCGTCCTGCCACCCACAGGAGTGACGACTTTGGTTTGGTTTTCACTGCTCTTTTCTCTTCTGTTGTTCTCTGCCTGAGCTCTTTATCCATCTGGCCTGTCAGGACATAATTTCACACGCTGACTCTGTGTCTTATTTCCATACTATATACTTGTTGTATACAATACATACTATACAATAACATGTTTTTTTCAGTTTGTATAGAAGAAATCTAAACCCTTTGCAAAGACTTTATTCACTGTCTCCACGGATGTCTAAGCAACATCTGCAATTTATTTTAATTTTTTGCAGCTAAGAGCGTCTGGTTCCCAAGCTTTGTATTTAGGGAAAAATGTTCAATTGTGCAACTTGTGTTGTAAATGGAACAATAAAAAAAATGTAAAAAAAAGTTTCATTCTGCTTGCTTGGCACAGCTAAATGGAGCTCAATCAGAAATTCAAAAAGGTCTGGTGGTGTGCTCTATGTGCTACTTTCACCAGATGGACAAATAACTGACAAATTAGAGCCTAATAGACAGGATTGCCAGCTATAGCTACAATCGTGAATAATAGCAGCAAGCTGGGATGAGATCAACAGAAGCTGCCAACTGTTAAATGTACTTACTTCTTTGATCAATGTGGAAAAGCTAACTCTGAAATTTGAAATGCTAGATCTCAGGTCACCAAAGAAAAGACAACCAGAAACATCTGGCACACCTGTGACAGGTGGATGTGCTGTAGGCAAAGTTCCAGCTTGTCCAGATACAGATCCAGGTTGTGTGTGCTGGCCTTGAGCTGAGTTTCCACTGTGAACTCTTGGGGAAGAGCGAGAAGCCGGCACGCGTGTTGGGAGAGGGACTGCCGCACTGCTCCTGAGCTGTAGCTCTCGAGGAATTGCTGACACGCTCCGACGTCCACAAACTTCACCTCCACGCCCAGGAAGGGATCGGCGTCATGGATCTTCAGTATCTCATAACCACCCAGACCTCCGGCAGAATCTGACCATGGAGAATACTCGTCAATAAATGTGACATCCAAGAAAATACATCTTTATCTTTTAATGCTCATCTGGACCTCTATGAAAGATCCAAACCGGAGCGCTCACCTGTGAGTGTCAGCTTGATGACTTTGAAGACGTTGAACTTCCCCTCCTGCTGGTCTTTGTAGAGAGAGAGCAAGTTCACATCGGGACAGAGCGACTGCAGAAACATGACCGCACATCCTGTCCAGGGCCCACGATCCACAGTCTTGTCTGCCATCCTCTGCACACAGTGTGAGACATACAGTACAGGGTTTCAGTGGGCAGCAGACGACATTAACAGGACCTTCGGTCTGAAGTGCAACAACAATACAAGTCTACAAAAACCTGTATGGAGTTTAATTCTGTGCATATTTGAAACATCTGTATGACTGTTAAATATATTCAATTTATCCTCTGTAAAGTGGGATTAATCAGGAGATTTACTCGAATATAAGTGACTGTTTTTTTTTTGTTCCTTTTAAAACTAATTTCAAGGAATTTTGCGAAGAGCCATTATTACATAATGCCACAACCATTTCAGATGATGATATCATGAGACCTAAATGAAACTAAAACCCACAAAGGATTAAGGACGCAGCATTTCACAATATTCATGATTGCATTCAATATTTAACGTCACTGTGACAATTTAATTCAAATAATAAATGTTATTATACCATTCAGTTGCAATGGATCTTAACATTTCAGACTTTATTGTGACTATGGAGGCATAGGGCAATAGATCATGTATTCAACACATTTAAGTGGAATCTTATGAGTAATTTAATATTCACAGGCTCAGTGTCTTAGATATGAAGATTTGCCGTTTGCTGTAATTTGGAAATCTTTGGTCTGTTGGTCAAACAAAGCATCTATTACAAGACATCGGCCTTGTGATAAAACCTTGCACTACTTTCTGAGGTGTTACAGACTGCATGATGAGTCCATTCATCAAAACAAGCCCTGCAATCTAAAAGAAACAAACAAACGTGTGGTGACAAAAACAACTGATGATATCTCAGTTAGACAACCGTTTTACTGAAATGTTCATCAGACTCTGAACTTGATGAAAGGTCCAATATTCTTTTCCCTTTCCCTGAAGCAGACGATACAATCTCCAATCATTTTCCACTAAAGTGATGGGCAAAATAAACCATGTAACCTCTCTAAATTTAACGGCTTAGACCAGTGATAGCCAAATACGTCTCCCCTTGTTGTTAAAGCCACTTCTCTCCTAGTGGTCCCTGGTTGCTGTGGCCTCACTCCGCTTTACCCTCTTTTACCCCAACCTCCCGAGTCCTTTTGAAACCCTCATTACATAAAAACATGTTTAATCTCAGTCCTCCCCTCCCCCAGTCCAGCCCCTGACTCCTGTACTCTGAATGAACCACTGAGGCCTGCTAGCTCACTCATGGTGTTGTCTCCATGTGTAGGATGCAGGGCGGGGCGCTCTGTGTGGAAAGAGCATCCTCTGAGCTGGATTATATGCATGTCCTCATATTTCACTAATACACAGTATGCTTGGCTGAGTCTACAGGAATCTCCACAACTTAGCCAGTATGTAATTATATGCTATCCTATCTACCGGTACTCTGGAAGTACACTGTGAGATTTGTTCACCAGCTGTATGAGGATTAAGTGATCATCAGGAGCTTAAAATATATCATTTAGCTTTTGCTGCCAAAAGGCAACCTCTAGTATTCCCTGGACAGCTCGTCTGGCGTTTGGGTGAAAAATATTTCATTCACACAAGGGTGCGCTTCCATAAATTAGTAATATTACCTTTTTGTGACTATGCCAGATGATTGTGGTTTCTGTCTGCTTTGTGTTGCAGTCTCTAGTGTTTTATGGCTCCAGATGTAAACTGAGCAGTTTTGTAAATACAGGAAATCCATGCACCATCAAATATAACAAGACCTAAAGCTACTACTAATGATTATTTTCAATGTTGTTTAATGTGTATATTACTTTTGAGTCATCAATTAGTCTATGGTCTAAATGTCCAAAAACTTTGAAAACTGTCCATCACAATTTCCCAGAGCCCAAAGTCCAAAATCACCAGTTGCACACGCTTTGTTATGCTTGATAAATGACTGAAGTTATATTTAGTTACATTTTCTGTCATATCACATCCATTCAAACTGGAGGCAAGTGAAGCCACAGCTAGAAATTAAAAAAATAAAAAGGGAAAATTTGCTGTTGTTTGTTGAACCTTGTTATTAACATCGAAACACAACAGGTCAAACTAATAATTTTTTAACGAACACACCTCTTGTCCGTATGTGATATAAACGCCCTGCACACAAACACAGGTGTTTCCAGCTATACTGAGTAATTAGAGCTCAGCTCATGGCGCACTCATTATATATCTCTGAATTGCATAATACAAAGTGCGCTGAACAAAACATGGATGCCACTCCCAGGCAGGAATTAAATAAGTGTTTTGTGTTCATCCTGCTCCTTTTCAGGCACAGTTGATGACAGATTGTTGTTTTTGTTTGCTTTTCAATTTTCTTTGCTTTTTTTGGTTGATTCTCTTTCTTTTTCCTTTGAAGTTGAAACTGTGTAACAGTAAACATTAGCTCTTGAAACCCTGGGTTTATACAGTTATACTCACACAGTATTTGTGACTCTCAAAAAACCAAATCATGTGAATTGTGTGGTCATTTGCTTCCTGCAATATGAGCCCTTGCAGGTTATGAACATGGGAATGAGGTTTAAATTGGATGAAACTATCGCGGGGGAGGCCTATTACAGGACATCACCAAACTCCATGTACTGCTACGATGGAGGTGTAAAGTAGACGCACCCTGTTATCAAAAGGACAGTGAGGGAGAAACAAGCCAAGCACTGGTCTTCAGAGACAAGCTGCCGGGGGAATACAGTCCTGAGATGAGTGCAGTCAGGCAGAATTAGTGAAAACACCTGAGATGGTGGAGCACGGCTGTGCAGAGGCCTAGAGGACGGGTTCATGTTTTTCAAATCTGTTTTACAGTACTCACAATAAGCATAACAGTGCGATGTGGCCAACTGGAGATAATAGAAACTGTCTGATTTATGAATTGCAATCTAACAGACAAGGCAAATTACAACAATGGATCACAGTAAGGGAAATATATTAATGCAGAAATGAGTAAGTGATTTTAGTTGCTGAAATAAGATCAGTTTACGTCAATATGAAATAAAGTTAAATGGCTGTACTAAAGGCAACTTGTGATTGGTGGAGGATAAAATGCAGTCTTTGAACAAATTAATTTGCTTGCTCAGCAGATTATTATGCAGACTGCGTTTCCATCCGCTCCACAACAAGAGGCCCAATCACAGAGACTATCAAAGCCTTCATAGGACACATGACGAATGTGTAAATATTGATCTGAGACTTAAAGAAAACACGTGAACATATCCATCAAAGAATGGTGAAAAAAAAACTACTTAAAAACTACAAGTGTTTTGCAGGACATCAAACTTATGTGTCACGACCCAGATGTGCAGGTGACTTTCGGTTAGAGCACGTGATGTTAACAAATTACCTGCAACAGGTGTGAAGAGTTTATTAATTGTGAAGAGTTCAACAGCAGCATTGCAGCAGTTTGAGCCACCCGCCACCCGCCTCATTAAAGCTAAATCGCCAAAACATAAAAAGGGTTTAAGGGACTTCGTGTTGTTTGATTGACCGCAAACACAACTTGCTGTTAAACTTCGGTCACGGTTCGACCAAACGGACCGTTCAAGGGTTCACCGGGCAGCTAACGGACACAGCAACCGGACGGACACGGTTCGTAACGTATCCGTCTTTAGATCCGCCGTAAAGTAGTCTTTAGTTAAAGTCGCTTCAAACTTACCTTGAAACTTTGTTATATTGTTCGTTGACGCTTCCTCCTGCGGGGTCACACCCACTGACACAGTAATAATTTCCTGGCCTCCCATTGGCTGCGCAGATGTCAGCGGCGTCTCTGATTGGTGGAAATCAACATGCCCTGCTGGGGGAAAAAAATCAAGACAGGAAGGAAGTGTTTTTTTCTGTAATGTAGGAATCCATATGTAGGGCAAAAGATTTCAGTTGCATATCTTTTTATAATCAGCATTTCCCCGTTATAATTCCCCACGACTGAAACCCAAACATCAATGTGAGAGGTAAAAACTGACGATCAATGAAATGTAACATGAAGGAGGTGGTTTTAGCGCGAGAAAATGCTTGATCAAGTGACTGAATCAGTTCAGTGGTAGGCTACTGTAATTTATAGCAACATGATGCTGTCAATTTTAACGACTACATGGATATTTACTGCACTCCTCTGTGAGAGACCTGCAAGCCCTGTGTTTCTGCAGCGTTACTGTGATTATTACAGTTATTATTCGTGTTGATGGCTGTTAGAAGCTGCTGAGAGAACCAATAAAAGTGCAAAGCAGGCACTGACAGACCAAGTGACAACAGTGAATTAACAAGAGGGAGCCGCATGTTTCTTGGAAATTGTCGGCACTGGTGCTGAGATAAGTAGTTGTTTCTCCGTAGAACATTAATCACCAATTATTTTGATCAAATGAATCGTTGAGCTGATTTACCAAGGTCCAGCTTTTAGTTTTTCCTGTTCTTACATCTAGAAAATAAGCATCTTTAAGACTTGTGGTCAGACAAAACAGTTTGAAGACGTCAGAGGCAAAATGATGGATGATATGTTGTTGTATGAACATTAGCTGCTGCCCTTGAAACTACATTTCAATGCACATTTTTCTGAATGATTCTATTTATCCTTTGTTGAAATATTTCTATTCTGATAGGAGTGGTTGCTTCCAGGATGACAATGACCTCCATTGAAAGGGCACAAATAGTCCCTGAATGGGTTGCATATGAAAATGATGTCAATTGTATGTTTATGGGTTTGCGGTCACCAGATTTGAACCCAATTGAACACCTATAGGAGAATTTGGACCAACATATTGGATAGTGTTCGCCACCATCATCATCATCATCATCAGACACTCAATGAGGGAATATCTTTTGGAGGATTGGGGTTCATCCCTCCAATGCTCTGAGGCTGTCTGGGTGACACATTGTGGCCGTTTAAGCGTTCACATTTAAGAAACTGCCTCAAATGAAATGCAGCTAGTATTCTTGTACATCCCTTTTGTCATTATGCTGATTTCACCTTTGCCTGACACACGTAAAAAGACAGTAGTTTTATTATTTCATGTAAAGTTTTTTTCCAGCTCAAACTCATTGATCTCACAAGAGGACACAGACTTTGGTGAACCAAATTACTCATGTTTGCATTGGCAGCAGGACTGTGGAGCAGGAAAAAAAGGTTTCTTTACGTCCCTTGACTTTATATTGACATATATTTTTTAGTGCTAACCATGATATTAGCAGATAACCTCGAATGCATAATCATTTGAGACAAGCATCACAAAGATGTTTTTGTGTTTGTTTCAATGAAATGGATGGCCTTTGTCTGCTTTGTGACAGGAAGAGTCGAGGACTGAGCTGCCTCATTCCACCTACCCTCACTCTTCTCCGCACATTAAACAATAGCACTGCCAATTTCACCAAAATCTTCAATTTGTAATTTTCATTGAATTACCATGCACTGAAGGGGGCAACTACTTTAACTGAAAAACCTAAACAGATGTGTAGAGGACTGAGAATTTTCAAATGGTTTCACCCAAACAACATTCACAGCAAAAAACTGAAACCCAAACAGGTCCGAATGTAAACAACTAATCTATGTCGGCTATCTCTCTAAAAAACACATCAAGAAGATGAAACAAAGATGACAAAAACGGAGCAGATAGAAATATATATGTATTTTTATTCATAGTACACAAAAGAGAAGTCATACAGTGCTCTGCAGGTGGAACTGTTGGCAGAATCAGAGGAGCTTCTGTGGTTGACGTGTTTTACAAATTTGAGAGTTTCTTTGTCTCTGTAGACGAGGGCGAGGGAATTGTCTTCTGGATAGACTGTCAGAAGCTGCAAAGAGGATGACACCAAAGCAATAATAATAATCACTCAAATAACACCCTTACATGTGCAATTACATTTTATACTATAATCAAACACTCACCTCCTCATCCTCTTCATTAGCAACATAACACGTGAAGCCCCCAAACTCTGACTGCCAGTCTATGAAAGACAGTTCAAGCGTCCAGTTCAAGTGTTGTGATAGTCACAATACTGATTAACAATTTGTTTCTTACTGTGTGTGTGTGTGTGTGTGTGTGTGTGTGTGTGTGTGCTCACCTGTACCACAAAAAGGCAAAACAAGGTCCAGAGCGTACTCTGCCCGC
Organism: Haemulon aurolineatum; assembly: GCA_038406115.1. Taxonomy (NCBI): domain Eukaryota; kingdom Metazoa; phylum Chordata; class Actinopteri; order Lutjaniformes; family Haemulidae; genus Haemulon; species Haemulon aurolineatum. The sequence goes on along the minus strand of JBCAUF010000001.1, from coordinate 17,072,699 downwards.
GCTGCTTCTGCATCATGTAACAGAGTGTAGCCCCCATGAGTCCATCGACGCAGTTCACCACAACACACAGGTGTGCTCAGCTCTAAAGAACAAACAAAGGTCAAAACACACACACACACACACACACACACA
>JBCAUF010000001.1:16959885-16971209 GCA_038406115.1 Haemulon aurolineatum | reverse complement strand
TTTTTTTTTTCATATTTCAAAATTGCAGGTTTTGCACCATACGCAGATCACAAAAAGATGAAAAAAATATGGTACTGTATGTATGAGAAAAAAAAGGGTTTATGTTTTCTACTCCATGTTCATTGGACTAGCTTTTTCAAATTACCTACTCTGTAATAGCTATTTAATTAGAATAGATTAGCAAAGTCACACAAAAGCTCTATTTGCACCATGGAGAAAAAAAGTTATCTTGATTTCTGACCTCGTAAACAAGGCACTTGAGGAGAACATAAAAAGAAGCTTTCTCCATAGTTTAAATGCCTCAGTAAGCCTCTCTGAAAAGTGCAACAAAGTCTCCTTTCCTGTCCAATTCACACCCTCCCACAGCTCTTGCAGAATACACACTTTTGGGCACTCCATCACAGGGGCTAATTAGTTTCCTCTTTTCATTACAGCCTCCATTTAGTGCCAAGCTTCTCTGTCTGTAACCTCAGGTGCAGAGCGTACTGTGATACTCTATCAACGTCAATGAACAGCGACTCTTTATGACTGGGACCAGGGAGATTGTCTCACTAAATCTAAATTAAGTGCAGAAAATCCCTGACAGATGTCAATTATTCAAGAATAAGAGAATTTGTTCTACATGCTCTTTTATTTTGACCTCCTTATCCCGAGCAAAATCGAGCAGGTGCTCCTTTTTCTCTGGCTGAATTCTGTACGTTTCACCTCCCCAAAGGAAGTCAGTGGCATTATAATTAAGTGCAGTGCTTGAATGAGCTAGCTGATTTTTTTCTGAAATACTGCATTGTCTGAATGTGACTCTTGTTGTCAATAGCAAGAGTTCCCAGGGAAGCTGAAAGGCTTCTCTGCTGCCACACTACAACCCTTGTGCTTTTTGTGAATAGTTTTGTCTGCATCCTGCATCTTATCAGTGAAAAGGAAGGGACCCCGTGCCTTGAAAAAACGCACAGGGCTGTGGTCTTTAGAGGACTATTCCTGCTCGGCAAGAAAAACACATTGTTCCTCTCTTTATATGGAGGAGTATTTCTTTTTTCCTCTGGCCACCAACATAGCATTGACAATGCTCTGTAAGCTTTCTAGAGAGGAAATGTCAGAATTTAAGTTCCTAAACTGCTATTTCCTATTGCCTTAAAGGGGATCGCCTGTGATTTTACTCATCGAAGTCTGTTTCGAAGTGTTGGACAGTACAACCGATTGCTTAAAACCTTTTGTGACTCCAGAGGGAGCTGCACGAAGTCTGTCAGTGATGTCACTTGCGTCAGTGTTGGCTGGGGTTAAAGACTTGAAAATGAAAAAAAATCTTGTGGTGTGCAGTTAGAAAGAAGTGAGCTTAGGTTAACGCATCAGAGTCTCTAACCTAACTGTCAGCAGTAGGGTTGCATTGTGGGTAATGCAGACTCAGTTTTGACAAGGAGCAGCACTGGACAACATGGAATAAAAAAGACGATATGTCTGGTTCTACTGCATCACTCTGGGGTCCTCATAAACATGAAATATCTGAATATATGAACAGCTTCCCTCTACTATAGGAAATAACCCTGCGCAACAAAAAGGCAGACAGAATATGACCCCTGCTCCCTGTTGTTTGTTTACACACCACCTCATCCCTCACCTTCAGCCTTCATGTAGTGCACGGAGTAAGCAATAACTTTATCTGAGTTGTACAGTGGCCTCTCCCAGGCCAGAAGGATGGCGGAGCTCGACACCGTGTCAGCTCGAATGTTCCTGGGAGCGCTCGGCCGATCCTCTGACATCACCACGATGAGCCTCGCCATGGAGAGGACCGATCCCTGCTCGTTCTCTGCCTGGCACTGATAGATGGCATCGTCCTCAGGGATGATCTGATTGATGACCAGTTTGCTGTGGGACACAGACGCACACAGATGAAGAGCATGCACACAGATGGCCTCATCCTCAGGCTCCTCCATTAGAGTGAAGTCATAATCATAATTACCTTTAACAAGCACTGACAGCTGAATAAGGAGCAGGGGCAAATTATAGGGAAACCTACTAAAACCCCATTTACGCTGCTGTAAATTATTCACTTCCCTTTCTACTGTAAGGACAGTAGTGAATTATTTATTTCAACAGTTTTAAATTAGCCAACAAAGACTGTTAAACAAGTGTTTTCCTGTTTTCATTAGCTCTGTATACAGATGTAAACACATTTGACTTGTCACGAAAAGGATTAATGAATCTTGGGGATGATCCTTCAAAAGAGGAGAAAGATACCTGTTGTACATCTTGATACGACCATTGGAGTGAACTTTCTCTCCATTCTTGAGCCAAGTGATGTGAGGTGTTGGTGCTCCTTCGGCATGACACACAAAGCGGGCAGTGCCAGCACGTGGACGGGTCAGGCTCTCAGGCCACTCCACCAGGGAAGGTGGCGCTTTAGAGGAACAACATCAATGAGAAATACACAAACAAACTAGACAGTCTTGAATTATAAATGCAAAATTCAAACAAAAACAGCCCAGCTACTGTATATCTTTACCTAGCACAGTGACATTGGCTGATGCGACGGTATAGTTTCGCGTGCCAGGAGTGGTGGCTCTGCACATATAGACTCCTCCATGCTGGGGCTTGATTTCTGTGATAATGAGGTTGCCATTTCCCAGCACTTTGGTGCTGTAAACGTCAATAGACTTGCTGTCCGCTCGGCTCCAGGAGATGATGGGTCGGGGATTGCCTGTGGCCATGCACTCCAGGATGGCATTCTGGTGCAGCGACACTGAAATGTTCTGTGGCCCAGCGATGATGCGAGGCCTCTGGGGAAGCTGCGGGCTGGGGGCTACAGAGAGAGGGAGGGGTGGACAGCTTTAGTGCATGTGGTGTGATGTGATGAATATTGAAGATTCAACTGAAAATGCCATCTCTAATCTGTATATGACCTTCTTCTGTTTTGTCTTTGTTTAAATGCAATTTCATTTGTGGACCATGGGACTGCAGATGGAAATTAGCTCTCGTGCTAAATCTGGAATATTTACAACAAAATCTTTATTTTGTATGTTCATGTAAATGCAGAGTCCCATAACAAATAAACTAAAAAAGTAAATCTGTGTATCCTGTGTTGTCTATTCTGTGTATCTGGTTTCCCCCTGTACAGTAGTTTGTGGTCTGTGTTTTACTGTGTGTTTTTACGTTATATGTTTCGGGACTGCAGATGGAAATTAGCGGCGAGCTAAATCTGGTGCAACCATCTTTTTATTTTTATAAATGATCAATGTCATTGCACACTGTCCCTAATAAACAAATAAACAAACTAAACTAAAGTGCTGTCCCTTTAGTGAACATATAAGCAGTTCAACAACCTATTGATCAGTCTACATATGACTGAGAGATGCAAACCAATAAACCATACAGCGATATTTCAGTATTAGTTTTAATATGGTAATACCTTACAAAATTTCTCTCATAAAATAAAATACAGAACACCTATTACATTACATTTTCATTGACCTAGATTTGGGTGAATATCTACAGCAAACAAAGTTTCTTTTGTGGTGGCTATTTCATGGCAAAGTGCAAAGTGTGTGTTGATGCCCTTTACACTATACTTTTGCATAAAGAGACCTGGACAACACACCTGGGGTGACAGTGAGGGTGGCCTCTGTGCTTCGGCGGCAGCTGGCGATGTTGGTGGCAATGCAGCGGTAGTTTCCAGCATCTGCCCGCTGCACCCCGTGGATCTGAAGAACGCCACTTGGTAGGACGGTGATTCTGTGACGACAGAGACATACACAGATGAGATCCAGCGTTTATCATTCACAGTATGGAGCGATTACAATCAAAGATATATGTCAGTATTTGTAACAATTGCTAATGGCAAAGAGTGGTCAGGGATTATGTTACATGTCCAGTAAGTATGTGAGAAATGAATACCATGAAGTTAAACTGAAAACATCAGAGCGCATACCTTTCAGTGGCAAGGGGTAATGTGACCCGATTGAACTCCCAAGTGATGATTGGAGGAGGGTGTGCACTGATTTTGCAGGAAAATCTGGCGACTGAGCCTTGTGTCACCACTATTGACGTCGGCTGGATTGTAAAAGACGAGATACCTGCAGCAAAACAGAGCAACAAGACACAACTTTTAATATACATTACACAAACAAATGTTCTGTATTACCACTGCACTGTATTATCACTACTCCTTTATCTCAGTGTGTCAGACTGAGACGTTATATACTGTTTCTCAATAAATCCCAATGAATAGATGGTTTACATGGTTTGCATGCAGCAACATTTATCAACTTCTTCACTCGGATATTGAGGTTGTAGATTTACCAAAGGGCAGTGAGGGAGAACTGACCCAGAAGTACATCTTCTACCATACGTACATGTATTCATGTTTTGATCTCTTACATGTTGTGTTTTTAAGATTAAGTCAAGGGAAACTCCTTTCCCTCTGGGAATTTCTTTGTTGTGAAAGCTGGTGTTGTATTTTGCTCCACGAGTTTCCACAAAACTTGCTTTGACATAATGGTAAAGCACATTTGACATTATGTCTGTGGCCAGATCAACCAAAGGGCGATCATAGCGTTATGTATTTCTTAGTTACCTCTCTTTCTCTCCCTCTCTAAACATATTGATGTATTCCAGACATCCATCCATCTCAGTCAGATCCAATGGATGTCAGAAAACAGAAGTGCCTATTACCTAAAGCTACGGACCTGCTGAGTGCTGCAGGAAGGTGATGATTAAAGTGGAACAGCTACATCCTGCGTGGATAGGGTTTCCCTGAAACTGAGCTGTTGTCAGCCACCAGCTGAGCAGCAAGCAACTGGGGTCCAATGTGAATTACAATAAGCCTTTTATAGTGAAGAAACCAGTCAACAGAAATGTATGCATTTTATAATGATTTAAGTTGTTTTAGCCCGTTTCGTTTGTAAATGCTCTCAATGACAGCGTGGCTCCTCCTGGGCCATAAAAGCCATAAAAGCCATTAAGGTCACCCACCGCTGTACTGTCCCCCTCTGTGCTCAAAAAGCTGCAGAAGCCTGAGGTCAATCATCTCTTACAAGAAATCAATTGCACTGCTGTGCTGAGAGCAATACTGAGATTACCAAAAACAGAAAACATCACAGCATTATCGTAAATGCATGAAATCATCGACAAATCAAATAATTAAATCAACAGCCCGCAGAGCATTCTTCCAAATAAGCTGTAGACCGATCAACTTAACAGATAAACAAACACACTGTGGTTCTCTGTCACCTCCGCGCACACAACCACCACTTCTTCTGCTGCGGTGAGCCATCTGCGGCACTCAACAAAGAAGAAACAGAGTGGAGCAGGAAACGGAGCGACTTGAATCATCGACTTCAAGTGTTCAGCGCAAGAAAACATCCAAGCATCCAACATCAGTGTATTTCTTTTACAGAAACAAACAGCACAGTGCTATAAACTTTGCTTTTCGAGAAAGGTCTACTGAAAACCCCTCCACTGTCATAAACCCACAGTAGTGTGTGTGTGTGTGTGTGTGTGTGTGTGTGTGTGAGGGCTATGGATGGATGGCTATGTGTAAGCAGTGTTGCCAGGTGTTGTGGTGCTAAACAGCAGGAGAGCCCTGACTGCCGAAAAAACATTCAGTGAGTTATGACTTTTACACAACTTGCCTTCAAATCAAGCCGACATCAGTGAAGGAAAGAGCACCTCATTTTAGGCCAAAGTAAGATCGATAAGTTCAGTTGAAGGTTAACTTGTTTTTCTGATTACTTGATTATTTTTAATGGGATTTATTGTTTAATTATAAGTGATAAACTAGTTGTAAATTGGTGTATTTGATGATGGCTTTATCAAAATGATTTTGTTTATCAAATGCCTTTTTTTGTTGTTTTTTTTCCCTATACTTGTATTTTCCAGACCGTGAGACAAGATCCCGAGAATAATCCTGATCATCACCATTAGGTCCACGGTATGGTTTCGCCAAAGACACATTTAATCAGATTAGTCCTGAGCTGTTGCCCCTCTTAGCTCCACTGTGGTTGTTTGATGTGAAGACAGGAGTAGAGAGAGGCATTCAAACACCCCCCTCCATCTTCACACACACACACACACACCCTCTCCCACCGCCCCCTTCTCCCGTCTTAACGCACGCTCTTACAAAAATGTCATTAATGTGCTCAAGTGATATAACTGCAGGGCATGAGAGATGAGCTGCACTGATCCTCTGCCTCACTACTTTGCTTTTTCCATTTGATGCTGGATTGACAAACAGCAGGATAATCATTGATTATTGATAAACTACTAAGACAAGGTGGAAAATCTATAACTGCTAGGGCTTGTCGAGCATTGCCCAGAGCTCTCGTAGCTGAAAATAGAAGGCTGAGCCTCTGCTTTGAGCAGCGATGTTTGCAGAGGGGCATCTAATGTGCTGATGAAATCAGCAGAGCCAACACAGAAAGCTCTATGTAATTTACTTTTAACGTCTGTATTATCATCTATTATTTGTTTGCTAGTAAAGACTAGAATCATAAAAAAGTGTTCTTTATTTTATTCAACCAAAACTACTGAATGCCTTTGTTCTTGTTTTACTCAAACACAGGATAAATTCCTCAGTCAACTCTCCAAAAGCATGAGGAAACTGTTCCGTCCTTCCCAGCAATCTCACCTCTGACCTCCACAAATCCTGGTTAGCACCAAACTCCAGCAGGGTCCTGCATGACCACCCAAAACTAGCACTGCTGCCCTGCAAACTGCCTCGAAATCATTCAGATCATCCTCCAGCTGTGATGTTTTCAGATGCTGTTTTGTAATAATATCCTTTTCTTCTGTATCAGTGTCATCTGTCAGTTGCTGCTGCTGCAACACATAAAACAATATGGTCCAGCTGCTGCAAGGCATTATATCACAGCTAGACAATATGTTGAACGTAAAAGCTGCTTTGGCACAGGAGAGTCTATTTCTCTGTGTCTCAATCGATAGTGAGAGAAGCGTCAGTATAATGTTTATGCACAAAACCTGCGTCATGTTGAATCACAATGTTAAAACTAATTGCATGCTTGACATTAAGTGACAGCAATGTCCAAAGTTCATAATTCAAAGCTAAAGATATATAAATGTGAGTGTGTCAACCCTCCTAGTTTATTACAGTACATTCTCCGTTCAGTCAAAACTAAACCTGAAGAGTAAAGCTCACTTCAATTTGCAACAGATGGGCCTGCTGATGCCAGCAGCTCAACAAACTGAAGGTCAGTGGACAGGTCAGGCCAAAACAAAGGTTCCCTTACGAATACCAGGAATTAGTTCAGCCCGCTCTCCTCTGGTTACTGTGGTCAGTCTCTCAGCCAGCGCAAAGCACACTGCAGTTTACTTGCATGTGAGCTACTCGAGCCATGTAGTAATAAACTTGTAGGTTAGTGGTATACCATCAGTTATCAATCTTCTACAGTCTACTTCACAGTTTACTTCAAATGTACAATGTACAATGTAAACTTGGTCAGGTAAGGGAGCACACTGTGTCCCACACACACTAATACATCCTCAGTGGAGAACACTTAAAACTGATAGACGCAGTGTTCAGTTATGCTGTGTTTATCTACTTCGGCTCTGAGGACACCACAGCAGTGATGCCTCTTACCTCACCCAACCCAAACCATCCCCCAGGGTCGTATTATAGGAGAAACATTAAAATTGATCATCCTCTCCTGTTCCTGCAGGCTGAATTGATGGCCCTCAGCATGGGGAGGGAAAGACTTTCATTAATTCACTGAAACAACCATGAAAAGTTTGACTTCTTATCTCAAATTCCATGCACCACATGGTTACACCAAAAGAAGTAAATTGTACAATAACTCATTCCACAAGTACTTCTGAAAAACACCTCCATTTAATTGAGTAATGAGTCCTTTACGATATTAAGTGACCCCGACTGAACATTAATAAAAGGCTCCGTGAAAAAAAAGAGGACTGATAAGCAAGAAGGAGAAGAATGCCGAGCTGAAAAAGCCCACAAATCAATCACTCGCTGGCTGGCAGATGTGGTGCCGCAACACACAGGCTGCAGGACAGTCAAGTGACCACTGGCCTGGCTAAACAAAGAGCTATTCCCATGAGCAGCGTGACCTCTCAAAGCACCAACCGGGCGGTGGGGGAGCAGTGTTGGAAGGAGCGTTCATACCCCTCCTCCAAACCCTTATCTCTGCCACAAAGTTTTCCAATCATTCAACAGCAACCCTCCACTCACCACAGACAGTGGCTTCATTGTCTTTAATCTCCATATCAGAACATGGAGTTGAAGAAGTCAATCTTTAAATAGCTACATGCTGTTTTTAACAGCAGTTCTGTCCTTTGCCGTGGCGTATTAGAAAAATAAGTTGGTGGCAGGTGACAAAATAAAAGTTGTGTTATACAATGACAGATAAGAGAGAGAAATAAGCTCATGAAAACAAAAGTAGACCAGTTGATGACTATTGGAGCAACTGATAAAACTAGATGAGCGTCCAGCGTTATTGTAGGAAAGATTTAAGTCCCGTGCTCTGTCTCACTGCCCTCCATCTATTGAACAATTTAAAGAAACCTTTGACCTCTGGGCCTGCCGCTCAGGGGAACCATGGTAACCTTTCGTGTCCAGCAGAGGAGAAAAACAAGATTCCAGGCTTTGAATTGTCTCACTTAAGGCCATCTCACTCATTCACACCACAGCTCACACTGTGCGAGGTTTGCTTTCGTCTTATTGGGGTTTCTAATTGTGCCGAGCCAGTGCGAGTCAGATGCATTCCTTAGCAACTTAAAATAATGCTGTGGTCCTGGTCTGGTCACCTATGGACACCTATGAAATAAACTTTGTGAGTGCAGCTTTAAACTTAAAAACCGAATTATAGTCAGTGACACATACGTGAATTTCCCCAGTGTGGGACGATTAAAGGAATATCTTAATCAATTATGCACACCCAAAAATGCACTGACACTTTTGCGGAACAGCCCCAGGTTAACAATTGTAAGGAGCTTTCTCATATTACTACCTAAAATATACACATAGTACTTCTACAAAAGCTAATTAGCTCTCATTGTGATGACCGCACTGATTTTAATTTTGTGTTACTAACGAAAAGTTCCTTGTTGCACTTTTTGCCAACATGATTTAATAGTTTAATTTTATGGCACAAGTTGTTGCTGCTGGATGAATTTAGTCAAATGTGTGAAATGTGTCATCTGTCAGTGCATCCCTAATCGGGTACTGACCAATAGCTTTGTCATCATCCAATGGAAATTTAAAGTAAAGTAGATTATTATGACTTGAAAACAAAACGAAGACTGTATATAGAACACTATACAGACAACTCCATCAGTGGGAATGCAACACATTACATTATATAACAGAGTTGTGCTGTAAACAAAGGCAGAGAAGTGCTACAGCACGTATGCCCAAGCACCTGATTTCTACGATGTTGATCATTTCAACTGTTCCTGGAATTGGTGTTTTGTCCCAAGATGTCACCTTGCGCCGCATTAATGGTTAAACATTTCTGAAACCACGATGGGAGGGACGTCACTGAGCCATACATGTAAAAGTTCATGAGAAAGCTGCAAAAGGGAAGCCAACTAAGAAGGCAGTTGATCTACTGAAAAGTCCATCAATCCGATGTCTATTGACAAAAGTCACATGGTGAGGCTCAAGTGTCGCATTCCTTTTCATCACAAGGCCAAATCCCTTCTCACCTTTGTGCTTCAGCAACACAATGTTTAAGTTTACCCTCCATCACCATCACATTCCTCAAAGAACAACTTGCATGTCCACAGCTTCGACATATAATCAGCGGATAAAAATGCTCAAACGGGTGCCATCCTTGCACCAGGGATAAAAAACATTCCCACTGTCATTCTTAGTGATGAAGAACAAACCTATGGGAAAGGAAGTGGTAGCATGACTAATAAAGAGCGATATCTAAATGGGTCGGGATAGGAGACACTGAGGCTCCCCTCACGTTACACTATCCATCTTTCAGCTGAGGGATTAACATATGAAAAGACCTCAGGACACACCGAGACTTGATCAAAATCACATGTTCACTTCATATACAGTCTTTCTCCAGTCAAGTAAAACAAAGATAACTGAGAAACATTGCCAAAATCACAATCAAAATTAATAGGCCGGTCATACAAAGACCATGCAGTATGACAAGGACTGCCACCCTGACAGTTCACTCAAGATGTAAACTAAGAATCCATCTCTGATCTTTAACTTTTACAATTAATGTAATTAGCCTTGCAGGGTTGTACAGGTCCAGCTGTTCTGTCCACTGATATCGGGACAAACAATCGCCCCCCCAAAAGAAACCCTTTTCTTTTCCGAGTTAGGGGGGCAATGTGGACAAAAACGGGTCAGAGTGAAAAGCTTTTCACCCTTTCACCGGAGTAGTGAGGCAGAAAACAATTGTGTCCAAAGCCTCCGGCCCCTACTGACCTGGTAAGACCCGCAATAAAGTTTGGTCATTTAGACACTCAGGGTAAGGCAGTGGTACTGGGAAACGGCAATTCACATTCGTGTGTGTGTGCGTATGTGTGTGTGCGCACCACTTGCAACAACCCCCACTGCTACCTCAGCGTCCTTCAACTGAGCATTTCTCAGGTATGTGCAAACTTTATGAGCTTCCAGATAGACCCTCAAGCAGGTCTAAGTGCCATTTTAAAACAAACTAGTAAAGCTTACTGGCAGCTTTTATCACCTCTTAACTTCAAACTATAAAGCAGGTAAACTACGCAATTAATTAATTAAACTATGCTTTTTATGGACCAGAAAAGAGCTGAGTTACAACTACAGCCTCCATCAGAGAACAGTGCATGTAGTTGACTCCAGCGTCAGAATAATTCATGTAACCTTGCTTCAAGAAACTCGGAACAACTCGGAACAACTCACACTAATTGCCCGTAAAAATCAAATTTCGGCATCTTGCATGGAATGTCAAAAATGCATGTTTTTAGCACAGATGGGAATGCATTGCCAGTGGGGTAAAAAGTGTTAACATACATGTTGCAAAAGTGGCACAGCAAGACACATGGCCCGAGGTGTAGGAGGAGGGGTCCCAAAAGACCAACTCTGCTTCTCTACTCCCCCCTCTTTAAAATATGAGGCCAGCTCGCACGGCGCTGGAGGAGAAAGAATTCCAAAAGAACAATTCCTCAAGCGATCAGGGTGCAATAACATGAAAGCCACGGCCTGTGAATAGGGGTCATCTGCTCTTTAGCAGTGGAGAGCCGGTATCCTGGACAGCTCCTAACCTTTCAGATCTGCTGCTTCTTCATTTACACACCAATGGGTATATTCCCCTTCCAAACAGTATCTCTTTTTGGGCTCCAATTTCCTCCACTGGTAGCAT
>JBCAUF010000001.1:16928705-16952519 GCA_038406115.1 Haemulon aurolineatum | reverse complement strand
ATTGATGTCTTGTTTGAAACAAACACAAGTCGGTAATTGCTAACCAATGCAGTGTCTTTGCCCTATTCCAATCATGTTCAGGCAGAGTCAGTGTTTTTTAAAATGACATCATACTGATTAGAGAGTCATGTGTTTTGTTGCTCATCAGAAACATGACTGTGAGAAGACTTCTGAGTGTGTGCTGTTTCTTGTGTTGATCTACAAATCCACAAAGAGAGAAAAACTTTCTTGTAACCCTATTTAGCATTTAAAAGTAGTGTATAAACACTTGATGAACATAATATAATTAAGTTGTACACAGATATAAGGAAGTGTTTACGAATTTATAATATTAGTCAATAATGAAAACTTTTTTATTACAACTATACTTCACTACATTATCATTCATTATCTGCTTAAACACCAGGATCCACTCATGGGTGTCCACAGGAGTTATAGTTTCTGACAGATACATTACTACAGATTTACATCTGCTTACAACTACAGTTTATTGTGTTTTAAGTAATCTATTCATTGTTTATATACCAACAATACTAAATCTTAAGAATTCAAGTGATGTTGAGAAAATCATTAAAAGTTAAATGAATGCATTTTAAATTGAGTTCACTGTATCATTGCTCAAGGGGTGTAGTTCCATCAGAGAAAAAAACCTAAACATGACAACAACTGAATACATGTGAGAGTTAGACATGAAGACACTCGAGAATTGTTTTCATATTTCTTTATTGTTCAAATATATTTAATTTGGCGCACTATAGGTCATCAAATTGGGATTTAATAGCTACAGTTAATTCCACCCTTAAACTGTTATATATATGTATATTCTATATGTTGCATGCATGTTGTTGTTGTTATTGTTGTTGTAATGCACTTATAGGTGTTATAATTAAATTCTATGATAACTAAATTTGATAATATAGAAATTAAGTATTGATCTATTCATTATTATTCAGTAGACAACAATACATATATAACAGTACTTCCATTTAAAGATTAGAACATCGATAAACAATCAAAGTCTACAATACATTACAAACGAAGGCCTCTGTATTCAATTTTAAATAGAAGTGAAAGAAGAGAATGTGCTTATTTTCAGCAATGTTCACATGTAAACATTTAAACACGTGCACTTGAAGCATAGGATCGTTTTCCTTACAGAGTGATTCAAGCAGTCTGCAGATGACAGATTGGCAAAGATTCAGACAGTTCAGAAGTAAGACTCATCGATATTAACAAAGTGCTTCACTTTATAAAAGCATAAGTATAAAATTGTGTTGTCAGAGACAAAAACCAGCCCACGATACCTTCCTTTATCAACGACCTGTAAACATGGCAGGTAGTGTAAACACATGTTTTACCATTCAGAAAACGTTAAAACTACTGCTTAAGTACAGTTACTTTCCTACAAAGGTATTATAAGTGATTTCTCATTTTTGAAAACAGATAATCTGTACACAATTTGACAACCAAAGTTGTACTCTTAAAAATAGAGCACTGTGCTGCAATTAGACACCCATGATGAGTAGAAGAAAACAAAATGATATCACTCATTGACAAAAGGCAACAAAACGTAATATTTAACATACCATATGATAAGGCCAGTCTGTTTCTATAGGATACTGGCCAGGAGATATATACATTTATATATTTCTCTGTTAGACAGTCAGTGTTGAACTTGAGTATGAGTGGCTACTGATCTTAACACATCATGAACACATAAAGGATTAATGTAATGGTGCACCAATAACCAATTTGTCAATTTGAATCACTTTTAACAGTTTAATAAATGCTTCATTATTTTGTAGAAGGCAAAGTTATATTTATATGTACAGTATATTTGTAAATTTCATGACTGAAAAATCGAGAATCAAGCAATAGTCAGTTATCTCATCAGTATGTACAATTGTGCATAGTATTTCAGCACAGTCTAACACTGAATGTAGTCACTTCTTTGGATCTGTGGCCTACACAGAAAAAAAGCTATTTATAATTAGTTCAGCCTGGTCCTGGTATTGACATATCACTACTATAGTGATTAAATGACACACTTGCTTTAAGATTTGTCACCCAAACTTGTATCTAAACTGAAGATTTTCAGCTACAAATGCTTTGGAGGTGCACATATTTGGGATTTGCATCAGTGTTTCTAGTTTGATGGAATGAAAAATGTATAATTATGTATAGAATTTGAACGATAGGAAAAATGGAGAGAAAATACCTTCACATTTGTTTTATTTAGGCTGAATTGCCCATTTATCATTCAAACTCCAACTGCCTCCGACATATTTTTCTTTTATAAAGTTGTTCCAGTTGTGCCAGTTGTCATGTTTAAAGGGATTTTGCACTTAACTGTAACTTGCTTGGAGTCGAAAGGTCTTGGATAGGAGACAGTGGTTGTGAGTTCCAATCTTTTTATTCAAATGTAGCGGCATGCATGACTATTGTGACCCATGGTCCACTCTTTCTAGCACTATCGTGGTGAGGGGAGAATTAAAGGAATTTCGAAAGAGGAGAAACATAATTGAACTCATTAACTAAAATGTGAAGACAAAATTCTCACAAGAAACTGATTTGAAAAATCTATCATTACGTTTTTTGAGGCTATTCAGCCCAAATGAAACAAATGTTTTGGGTTCTTTTTTAAAGTGAGATTTTTTTTGTTATACAGTATATAGCTTTGCATTTTTGCTTTGTAAACTTAAAAACATGGGGAGAGATTAAATACCTCAGACACTCCACAGTTCACATTAATGTCCTCTCTCTGCATGTGCCCCAACAGTGTGACTGTCCTTCATCTGTCACACAGCTTGCAGGTTAAGACCAGAGTCTGACGCACAGCTTGTTTCTCTCTGATGGCAGTAATGTCAGTTCAGCTCGTTTACAGCAGGAGCACTAATCCACTCCGTCGAAGCCTTGCGCATTCTCGATGGCGATGTGAAGTTTCTCCCTCAGCTCCTCAAAAGACTCATATGGAGGCAGGTCCAGTCGATTGAAGCTTCAGAGGTCAAAGTCAAGACAAGTAGGTGTCATTACAGAATAAGCATTTAAAAGACTCAACTTCAGTTGCTGTTTGGTCATTCTCAATTCTTCGGAAATAGATTAACAGAAGAATATCTGATCAAATTTGGTGCAGCAGAGTTTTATTTAGTGTATTCAACTCTCAAATGGCAGAGTGAGAGGCTCTCTGGAATATAGTCATAGCTCTCACTGAGAGGTATGACTATATCCAGCCACTAGAGGGCTCAGAAATGTTTATCATCATTATTCATTATTATGGCCACACAATACCTCATTGTAAGCTTACATAACGAAAGCAAAGAGACCTCAGTGTCATGTGACAGTCAGGGCAGATGTAAAACTCTACATGTCATTTCTATGATATCTTTCTTTGAGGGTATCCTTTTTAACCTTGCATGCACTGTTTATTAACAACATATGGATCTTATGCACACAGGATAATAACAACTTCATCTTTAGATACATTGTAGCGCTATGTACTTCACAGTTAAATCATATTTGTCACTGCTTAACAGGTCACTAGTATAGAGAGCAGAAAGCAATGTTTTTGTGCTTTAGCTTTTAGATGTCTGCACACATTGAACTGAGGACAAGTCTAGAGTGCGCTCCTAAACTTAACGGTGTTAGATATTAATGACAAAAATCCCAGTAAAGTGCTCACCATGTGTGGGCTCGGGGGAGTTTTTCACGTGTTCCCCACTGCTCGATGGTGAACAGCTGTGGTCCGTTAGACCCTGGAAAATAAAACCACCAAACATTAGATAAACACATACAACATGAGTATAACATGATTCACTTAAAATAAACAGAAAAGAGTTCAAGCCACCTGCAAACTGAAGACAAGTGTATACACCATAAACGGAAAAGATGTGAACAATGAGGCAAAGACTGACTCGATGGCATGCAAGATGAAAATAATTATTTGTACTGAATGGATAAGTGGATAGAGGAGTGAATAAACTATAAACTCAGTAGGTTATCTCACCATAAAGTTCAGCAAAGCCGTTCATTGGGACCCTTGATGTTCCCGTCACAAACTGCAAGAGCC
Source organism: Haemulon aurolineatum (assembly GCA_038406115.1). Lineage (NCBI taxonomy): Eukaryota > Metazoa > Chordata > Actinopteri > Lutjaniformes > Haemulidae > Haemulon > Haemulon aurolineatum. The sequence continues at coordinate 16,948,453 of JBCAUF010000001.1, read as the reverse complement.
GGATTCGCTTCTCTGCGTCCATCAACAGCACCGTCTACAGATACAGATGCACAGATAAATAACTTATACAACGCTCTTCGTAAATGAAAAAAAAAAGGCTCCAGGCATGGAAAGTCGTCTTACTTTCCAAAACCACTGGATAACGACGTGGTTGGAGCAGTAGCTGTTCTTGTACTTTGTGTTCTCTCTCCAGTCGTTCACATCCACATCCCCAAGACCACACATGAGCAGCTGTGGGGGACAAGAGGGCAGGTACGCAGACCGTTACTCATCTTTCTGGAATGAATCTGGTTCATTTCAGCACATCTGAAGGACAGAAAACTCACCTCCAGCTCATTTTCATCAAAGATCTTGATCAGATCTTGTGGTATCAGCTCGAAGAATCCCTAAAAAACAGAAACACAAACAATTTTCATTCTTTGTAAATACCGTTTGTTTAACGGTGTCTGCCATGTTAAATCAAATGTGTAAAATAAATCGTTACCTCTTTGAAGGCAGTCATCTGCTTCTGTATCCTGTTCACAAACCTCCACTGCATCACCAGACTGTTGAATACAAAACAACAGATTAGCATCAAACCATAATTTTATCACTTTGATGAATGATGATGAGAGATGATGAAGTGTGTTGTTTTTTCTCTGAGTGAGGTTACTTACTGGATGTATTCCTTCTTGTTTTCATTGGTGACGACAATATCTGTGCCACCCGGCTTCAGTTCATGCTGGTGAGTCTGAACGGGCAGAATGGGGCAATTTTATGAAAACTACACAGGAAGTCATAAAGTTGTTGAGACAAAGACATCCTGTTGTACAAACCTGTCCAAACAGCTCTTCGTCAATGGTGAACCTCAAATCCAAGTCTGTTGGATCGTTCTCCAAAATCCACATCAAGGAGTTGAAATATTCACTGTCCTGAAAAGTCAACAAACACATTTAACTCAATGGATGTCTGTAATTTGACAACTCGAGGTGTTCACTTAATTATTTGCGGTAATAAAGTGACACTCACAACAGACTCCATGTCCTGGAGAGTGATCGGCTTCTGGAGCATCATCTTGTAGAAAGGCCGAATGAAGAAAGCTTTGAAGAACACAAACAAAGATGTCAGCATCGATTAAAACCTGTCTGACCCTCCCACTGCTGCTGTTGCTACCCTTTGAAAACATTTAAACAACAATCATACGGAAATGTTCACGTGTGGCACACAATCACGTGGCACTCACCATCGAGCAGTTTTCCATGATACACGGCCATGCCTGCCACACGGCCGATGAACTTGAAGTAGGTCAGGTGGTCCTCATTACATAAACCTGAGTTGGGGTTAATCTGCAGTGTGTAGTTGTCCCTAGAGGCCAAATCACAAAACATCAAGAAGAGCAAATATTTCCCTGAATCAACTCGCCACAGACAATTATAGATCTTTCATAAGTATTTTTATGTTATAAGAAATACAATTCTGTGACAGGAATTTTGACTTAAAGCTCGATCGATGCTCATCACGAGTTATGTAAATAGCACTGACTGCTCCATGGAGAACTTGATCCCAACTCATTTTCCGTTCACAATTGCATTTTTTCCAGACCACATTTGTGGATTTTGACTGTGATAGAGGATGAGCAATTTGAACCTATGTGGCCTGGCACTGTGTAAACAAACATGTATCTTCCCAATAACAAAAATCATTCACATGGAGTCTGAGAATGTACAAATCATTTCTTTCCAGACCTGTGTAGGAGTCCTAGAAACAGAACATCTGTCCTGAATGTCTTTCAATTACAGCTCTTTAATATAAATCAGTGCACCAGTACATGGTCCTCTAAATGTGAATGGACTGCACTGGTTTGGATGTCTGTATTCATCTAAACACACCTTAATGATGAATAAGACGGTTGAAGAAGGTGTAAAAACAGACTTACGTGGCAGAATACTCAAACAGTCCGTAATACGGGTTGAACATCTCCTTAGACATGAGGAAGAACCACTCCCGGGCCACGCCACCGTAATCCAGTCCTTTTTCTCCCTCAAACTCCACCCACAGTCGAGCCTTCAGCAGATCAGCCCTCTTAACCGAGAGGATACGTCGGTACGAGTCCTCCAGCACCGCATTTCGTCTCATCTTCATCTCAAAACGGTTTGGGATGTCAGCCTGCAAAAAAATGTATGGAGTTCATGCTTATTTCATGGCCAAACAAAGACATGATATGTGAAAGCAAAAGCAGCACCGGTCCTCATTAGAACAGTTTTATCAGGTATTTGCAAGGTAAACGGGGGTCACTCACCGGTTTCTTCAGCTTCTTGCGGAAGTAGTCATACTTCTGTTTATAATCTCTGGAATAAGGCACTGCCTGCAATAAACAAAGGACAGTGTTCAGTGGCAACAAATCAATCTGAACCCTTTGACCTATGCTGCTGTCACCGATACATACCTACATTAAATCTATTTATAGAAAACAGTAATTATTGAATGCTAATATCATGTTACTGAGGAATAATCTATAAAATACAATTCATACTCACTGGTCCAGTTATGGCTGAGTTCTGTAATCTGGGATCATCCCATTGTGTGGTCCTGGTGTCTATGCAAATTAATACATCAGAGGCCCTTAATTAATATGGAAACATGTTTATCATTTAGTCCATGATGTATTGTTAGTAATAAATGTCATACGCACTGTGATCTATGTAGAATATCCTCCCATCAGTGTGGACCCTCTCCTCCCAACCAGGCTAGGAAAGAAGACAATATTCTTTTATAAATTGGTCTTAAACACAATGGGCAGCATTGTCAACTCTGATTTAATATGTTGGCAGATATCTACAGCCTTAAGTTGTCTTTCAGTTGATTTATTGTGTAACTGATGAGCTTACCGGCAGTGGGCCAAGATCAGATGGGTCGAGTGAGGCTCTCCTCCTCTGTTGCACAGGAATCTTTAGCCTGGGATCTTCCTGTTCAGAGGAAAACAAACGGGGTGTGTTTCAGTCAGAGAGGAAATGTGTACACAACAGATACTGTTGACTGGTAGGGGTGCTGTTTTTCACATATTGTTCAATTTGACTTAAAAAAAAAGTCTACTTCACAGTTGAGACCCTTCCTTGTTGTGGAAATAGGCTTTCTTGGAGCCGACCCCTAGTGGCCATTAGAGGAAATGCATCCCAAAGTAGGTGGTCGCCACTTAAAATTGGAGGTAAAAGCACATTTGAAGTCTGCAGCATGCTCACCCAAGTCGTAGTCTTTGTGTTGTGGTCGATGAAAAAGGGTCTTCCACTGGGCGCACAGCGAACCTCCCAGCCAGTCGGCAGGAAGCCAGATTCGTATGTGGAGTCGGGGCTTGGGGTGTGCTGAGGAGACTCCTCAGGGGGGACAGGTGGTTGGGACGGTGGGGGGCTCTGGGGTATACCTGCAGAACTCGGCGCTGTTCCTGCTGCTGCTGCGGCCTCTGAGGTTTTCTGTCCATCAACAAATATAACATGGAAAGGTATTGACTAAAGCTCATTTAATTTCACGTCCATGCTCAACTTGTTAGGCTGGTACACACATTTGCTCCCCATCAGTAACACTAAGTAACTCCACTCTGTACCTGAATGAGGGGTCGCGTCCATGAAGTGCTTCGGCTGTTGTGGTTGACATAGTAGCGTCTTCCCTTAGTGTCTCGCTTCTCCTCCCAGCCTGGAGGCAGCCCAGCTGAGGTTGGAAGCAGCTATTGAATGACATGGAAATTGAATACAGTCAATCAATACTAAAAACCTCACACTCAATGAGTAACACAACACCAATAAAGAAATACATAACCTCACCAAAAACTATTTCCTAACTCACACAGCACAGGAAATGACAGAAACCGCAGTGATAAAAGAATCTGAATCATCTCGTACAGCAATGCTCTGCCGCAAGGAGTGATTTCAACAGGCGGTGAAATACTCACCACGGGATTAACGGGATGTTCTTCTCCTGATGAAGAGCGGGTGCTTCCTCTGTGACTGGAATGGCTTGAATTACTAGCATGATCCTGCATCAGAGGGGAAGGATGTCAAATGATAATTCGGCCATTAATGTGTACTTTCCACCTCTCGCTCTATCTCTCTCTCTATCACACTGAGAGCTTGTGGTTCATAATAATCTCATTATGTCTCTTCCCCTGACTTACGGTAACTACAACCTTATGTTGCACAGAAAATGACTCACTGTCTGGGAGGTTTGCAGCTCGCCAGCTGTGGCCCCTGAAATGCTAACGTTTCTCAGCTCGTCGCAGAACGAGTGGAACTCAGGCACGGGCGTGCGGGGTGTAGGTGATGAGACCTGGTTATTGCTGTGGTACAAGGTGGACTCGTCCTCGGTAATGATCTCCCAGCTCTAGAAGATGGGACAAAAGGAGACTCCATGAGGAACACACAGTGAGAGACTGATCCAAGGTCAGCTCTGCCAAATTGCTCGGTTTAAATATACAGCGTAAGCCACTGAGAGCTCTGTTTTAAAAACCTACAAGTCAGTTTGTTTAGAGTAAATGAAAGTGTTTATGCCAAAACCCTCAAACGACGATCCAAAACTACACTGCTACGACCACGACTGCAACATCTGGCTTCAACATGGGATCTACACAGCTATCACAGCCCCATTTATTTAAAAAGCATTTTTTAAAAACAGGGTTTTGAACAGTCTGTGTGATACCCTTAAGCCTGTAATAGCTGACATTTTGGCCGCTTGGGGCAGTGGAAACAAGCTGTGAATAATACAGCACCGACGTATCATCATCTTTTAAGTTGATATGTTGAACTTGTTTGCAGACAGGCACCTAATTGCACACCCAGCAGTTACAGGAAATATCTGGCTCTTTAGCAGCTAAATGCTCCAATATGTTCACCAGCTAGTTGCAAAACTGTGTCTGCTGTTTGGTGCTGAGCAGGTAGCGCACAGTGGAGTTTTTTTTTTTTTCTTCACTGAAAACAGCTGCCTGCTGCATCCAAAAACGATGCTACAGGCACTGCAAGATCTAACCAGAACGGTTAAGTTATGAGCTGGAAAATTACTACAATGAGCTGAATGACCTTAAAACTTCTGCGGAGTTGTTGTCATTTGCAAATGCTTAACTGGGCATGCTGGGACTTTTAAAATGTCCTGTTTTGTTTCTCTGAAAGGAAATAAACATTTGAGCTTTTTAAAACTCATCATCTATTCTACTAAACAAAATGGAAAACTGCAGGTGCGTCTGAATGGGACACAGTAACACAAGGCAAGCAGGGCATTGCACAAGGCAATGGAAATGCAAATGCAAATTAGTTTAAAAAGTTCAAATTACCTCAGGAGACTCTCGTGTGGTGTTCTCATCGGGGTCTGAGATCTGCCTGCGTGTAATAAAAGCATGCTCGACCTCCATGTTATTGTTCTGTCTTCTCTGCATCTCCACATCACTGTCCCTGTTCAGGACACAGACCACACACTCTCACCATCAGTACTACACCAACAAGGAAACTTTTGGAACTTTGCTCGGGAGACTTGGCTTACTGCATCGTGGGTCGTTGCCACTGTGTGGTTCTGCTCTCATGATTGACAAAGTAGGTTCTCCCCAGGTTGTCCTGCCGCTCCTCCCAGCCAGGGGGCAGAGCAGGCAGCATCTGGCTCTGTCTGGGACCTGACATGTCCTGAGCCTCCAGGAACTCCCAGCCAGGCTGCACAACATAAATACAAAGAGAATTTTAAACAGGCGAAACAAGCAGGATGGAGACATCCCCCTAATGCCAGCTGTTTAATGGCACACAACGAAGACTTGGCTTAAAATGCGCCAGAAGAAATTGCAAGAATACTTTACAAACAAACAGATCAAATAAATAAATGCTCTTTGAAGGAGTACAAGTTTACACACTGTTACGTTGAATATTTTTGTAGCTTTCTGAGCTTTCTGAAGATCATTCTACCTGTTGTAACCATGATGCCATGGAGAAAGGTCGCAGCAATAACAAGAAGTAGAAATTCAAACTCGAAACTATGTATACGTATATATCAGGATATAAATGTAACATAATGATCAATCAACTATTTTAATTGATGCTCCAAAAAGTTAATTTAAGGCCCTGACAGACTTTAACTGTACTTATTTCTGTCCTTGTGCTGCTTTAACACCTGAACTTTATTATGAACAGGTGAGAAGAATCACTGCACAGGCAAAATAAACACAAGAGGATCTGTGATATATCTTGTTGCTAAACAAACATTGACCAGACTTACATCCGTATCCTCAGTCTGATCCGTTACTTCCTCCTCGGATCCTGGGTTTTTTGGTAGGTAGGTCATTTTGAGACGCAGGTGACCTTTGACTCTGGACTTGTGGCTGTGTGGCAAACAGATTCATTTTTTTTGTACAAGGAAGAAATAAATCTTGTCAGATATGTTTTAAAATAAAACGTGAACTGAACTGTGGCCTGTCAATATCGTGGAAATAAATATATGTAAAATGGAATGTAAAACAGGAAAATACAAAAGATTAAATAACCATGAAATCATGCCAACCTTCGTGGGTGAAGCAGAAAATCCTTGAATGTGTATGGCCTTTCTGTATTAGGATTTTCTGTCTGAGAAAAAACGAAAAAATAAAAAGGAAATCTTTAACTCCCCAAAGACTTTTATAGCAGCATGCAGAAATCTCCTGCATCGAAACTCTGTATATTTAAAGACACCACTGCATGAAATGACGGTGACAGTGTACCATGGGGGCTAATTTGTGGGTGTTGTATTTATAATGAAACAAAGCAGGGATGGAACATAAACACGACGGACAGTGTTTCCAAAACTGGAGACAACGATGTGGAACAGACACTAGAATAAGGGCGTGCGTGTTTACACGGTGACATCGAGGTCGAGAGCTTGTACAGTAAAAACTACAGTAAAAACAAAATGGCATTTCAACTTGCGTGAACTTCAACAAAGTCACATAGAGCAAGGATTTCCTGCAACTCACCGGTATCTGATTTAGGGGGACATCCACCTGTCCCAGAAAGTCATCACGTGTCTGACAGGGAGGGAGAGAGAGAGACAGAGAGAGAGAGAGAGAGAGCGGGAGTAAAACACAGATGTCAGGATCATGACAATATTATCTCCTCCTCCTACACACACACACACACCGGACTGGCCTAGACATGTTCTGTTACTTAGCAGTCTTCACTCTAATATCCCCACAGGAACATGTGGTGTGTATTTTTAGTGGTATTTCATCTCCTCGTCACATCTCCATCATATCGCGACAAACTATCTTTAATCATTAGCTCGTTAAAGGATTAAACAGCTCTTGCGCTCAGTGCAAACAGTGCACTCTTTTCCTACTTGAAACAATGAGAGGCATTTGACTTGATCTATTTCCGTATGGATCCAGTGCGGAGCCCAGACAGGAGTGTGTTTATCAGCCCACAATGAATGGCTGCACTGTGTTATTGCTGGACAGACTCTGGGCCCAAAATAATGTAGCATTTGTCTGATAAACTGTCTTTTCTTTGAACACTTCACACGTTCACTGCGAGCCTTTGCAGTCTGAGAGGCGGGGGGGGGGGGCCTGAAGGCAAACACACACTGCACCGTCGGAGTCAGCTTTGTGACCAAATTAACACCCGTGGCAGGTCACAGCAGTATAGAGTGTTTACGTGAACAAATATAGATGGAGGCCTCCTTCGTCCTGCCCTTGCATGTCTAATAGTGCAGCCAAGAAAAGCAGTTAAGTCCAGGTTAAAGGAAAAGCTACATGTATAAGAGCAATCTGAACAGCCACTAAATTTTAAAATGCAAGGATTTTAACCACAATGGTGGGTCCGTTCTTTTTCACAACTAGTAACTTTAAGTAGATCATTACCAAGTCTTACAACAGGCTGCTTGCAAATTGTTTGGCTGAAGAATTAAATCTTACTCAATTGCAGCACTTACTGTTAATCTCTCTGAAAAACACTGCAGGCTAAATTGGAAATGGCAAAGTGTACAAAGACGGCTGCAACTACATTACTGATTAATGTGCAGATTTGAATTCAATAATCGATAAATCGTTTCATCTGTACATAAAAATGCCTGGGTGAAGTCAATACTTTGTTCAAAACAACCTAAAAAAATTCAGTTTACTATCACATAAGGCAACCAATTCCCACCGACTAAGAACCAAGGAATTTTTTGCTTGAAAAATAACTTAATGACTCATTCATTATCAAAGAAGACAGTAAAAGGCTTTTCATTTTAGCTTCACTATGCTCTAGTAAGTTGAGCATATTTGTTATCTTCTGCAAGCTGTAGTTGCTTTCCACTTCTAGCGAGTGACTGACTGCTTTTATGGTTGCAGTGCATATTGAGAAAGCAGTTTGTACAGTGTTTCTTTAACAGTGCGCTCTTGTAAAATATTGAGGTTATGGAGGTATCAGCACTCAGTGTCATTAATGTTGCTTATATTTATTTACACACCACAGTCCACAAGATATTAAGAGAGTTAGAATATGTGTATGCCACTATACCAGCAGGTGTACCGGAGAGTGTATACAGTTTACACAGAAGTGTGTTTCATGTAGAACATCGTCATGCACTATTTTTCTCCCCCTTGTATTTACCTTAACAACAGTTAATGAGTGCGTAGAGTGGAAAATGGAGAGTTGATGATGATAAAGCCTTGTGTCTACTGACGGAGACACTGGACTCAAAACAAAGTAGAAGGACTTTTCTATACTTCACTGTCCTCCCCCACAATGTGTCCAAATGGATAATCTCATATTAAGGAAATGTTTCCCAGGTCACCTTTGAATAAATCAATCAAGTACATCCTATGCTGGATGGATAAAACTTTAGTGTCACATTACAGTATATTATCAGTAGATCAGATCATGTAAACTCTACTTCTATTAAAACTACAATGCATTTGACACTTAACATGTCATCTGCTACTTCTGTAGCTCAATATTCATCAATACTCTCTGCCCTTTATGACTTTTAACAGCCTGCTCAGATGTTGAGAAGCTGAACTATAAAAACCGTCACAGACTAACTAAACAACTGATCCCTCAGTCAAATTAAGTCTCAGTATCAGCTCAGTGTTTCATGAACAGTATTGCATAAACAATTACAGGCTAATAGACGGATGACTGTCCCTGCTGGTTTGAAAAGTCAAATGGGGCAGTTCTATTTCAGTAACAATCAGGATACACACACAGAATTTCCTCTATCAAGTGAAAGCATCTATTTTCTCGGAAAACTTCCTGAACGGAGGGCGAGGTGAGGCCAAGCTAAACAAAGAGGAAGTGTATGCTCTGGACACATGACGAGACTGCAATAGATAAAAAGACAACCGAAGATAAATGTCCATTCAGAGCATCCCTGAAGGTTCATGTGACACTAAATGCAACTCAGTTTAGCATGTGGCATTAAGCAGTGCTGACCGCATACTGTATGAGGCTGTGGCAAACAGCTACAGACACATGTTTTTATCTGCGGAGAAAGCTCACAGTGATATCCATCTTAGCTCGGCAACGACAAACTACTTTGAACAGGTGGACGGCAGCTTGTGAAACCTAAACTTCTGAAGAGCCTCGATGCTAGTGTTATCGGAGCAGGCAAACAAAGTGCCTGACGGTGAGCCATCAAGACCAGGAGCTGAGGTACACATCGGTGAAACAACGACATAAAATAAGTTGAAACTAGTTTTAATCTGGGAAGACCCTAATAGAGGCTACCTGATGAGCTGCAGAGACTAAGCCTGATTACCATGACAATGCTATAAAATAAACTGGGATGGCCTTGTTTTTCTCACTGGAAACCATTTTCTGTCCCTGAAGGTGGCCTCAACTCTCACGGACTGCACATTTCACTTGCTGTGCTGATCGACTATGTATAACCAGCACAGATTTATTTCAACTATTTAAGGAAGAAAGAGGTCAAATAGTTCCTCTTGTTCCTGTTATGCAGTGTGGACGGTCCACAATGGCATGTCCCCAGAATATATGATCAAATGTGGGCCATTTATACTACACCTCGTCTGAGCATTTAGCTGTAACATTATTTTAATAAGGTTGCTCAAAATATAGCAGAGAGATTTCCGATGCACGTTTTTCACCTTCCTTGTGTAACGCGGTCACTCCTGGCTGTTCATTAACTCGTGTGATGAGGCGCATGGGGTCACGAGGACACTGCAGATAAGAACGTCAGGTCTGAAACTTTTGTAAAAATTTCCATTGTGTCGTTTTTTCCTTTGTCACTTGTGACTCATTAAACTAAACGGGTTATCTTTTTTTTCTCCTTTGCTTTTGAGGCAGCATTTGAAAGTTAATCTCAATAAACCAAAATGAAGACACGGTAGTCACAATATGGAGGTATATCTGTAGAGGTCTGGGGATAGGTAGATTGTGATTTTGTCACCTTGTTAAGTTATTACATTGCAAAAATTATAGCTGTTTATTTTCTCCCCTTTTTATAGTACATTACATTTTGTTGTTAGGTCTGTTGGCAGGCCCAAGGCGATGCTTTTTACTGCTGCTGTAAAAGGAAAGATCATTGGTGAGTACAAAGCTCATAGCTCAAGCCATATTTAGTCAATAAAATCATAACCCTTTTTAAAAAATATTTCATTTCCAAGGGCAAGGGAAACTGTTGAGACCAACAAGTGTTTCCCTGTTATTTGGATTATGATGTACTTTTTGATAGTGAATAACACAGTTGTTGTTCCACTGTGGGTGGCCACACTCCAAAATGTAAACAAAGGAGTGTAGTATTTGATGAAGACTTCTAAGACGGAGATGTGTGATATGACACTGGACTAAACATTAATGAAGGACTATCAACATTAAGGTCAAATGCAATAAACATACTGGATAATGACATTCCAGGTCCATTTTAAAGTGAGAGTAAAATCCAAGTTTACAAAAGCAAATCTAGATTTTTGTAAGTAAATGGACTGGCTAATTGCTGGAGGAGACCTTCTTACTTGACAACCTGCTAAATGCAGGGGGGAGGCTGACACCTGATACTTCACAAACACTGCCTGGCAGGGGGACCCATAAGGAAGGGACACACCACCCTATTACTGGGAAAGGCTCACGCTCCCATCCTGCCTACATTACATTACCCCCACCACATGGACACACACACCATGTCCACAGATGGCTGGCATGACTGTGCGCTGCTCTAGTATCATGCTGTTAAATTTGAATCCACGGGACTGGGCAGTGCTACAGACCACCAGACTATCTGGAGTCAGGGGGAATATTTCAGAGGCACTTTATTTATATCAGCCAAGGGGCACTGCTTTTCCCACCACTAAAATTAGCCCGGGTAAATACTTAAGTCGATTACTCATAGCGCTAACAGAATAATAAAAATGGAGAACTATTCTAAAGTTGAGCATTCACACACAGACACCGACAAACAAACAAACTCTGAAGATGAAAGACGGGCAACTTTTCCTTCTTGTTCGCGCTTTTCTTGGAAACCAATATGCAAATGGATTTACTGTAATGTAACCGAATACCTCTGAATGTTTGTCCACATTGGGCTTGTTAATTGCATGACTTAGCTGTGGCAATCTTCTCAGTTACTGAATTTCGTTCTAGCTTGTGGTGAGCCTAATGGCTGACGCTGAGTAAACAGAGTTTTAAGGATCTGAATGGCGAGAGCAGTGAAGGAGAGCAGTATTATCTCAGCATATATATTTCCTACTCCATCTAAATATCTACTACTGCTTAACTGCCAAAAAAACCCCAAATCTCTTGAATGTTTAACTTTCTTTCAGAAACAATAAGCCGAAGATGCAAAAGTTAGTATAGAGGCAACATTAACAAATGTGCTGTTTGCAGTATTCATGACTTTCCTTTTATTCTGTACATGGCAGCAGAAGTCATTGTGGAGTCAGCTGAGCAGTATGGAATCTACTTGAACCAGTTCAACAACATTATAGTCCACCGCGCACTGCTCCCTCATAGGGCCTTTATGCGTAAGGTGAAAATACTGATTTGAAAGCTGTTTGCCTCTCAATTCCCTGTGCAGTATCAGGCATCTCAGCTCGTCCTTGTTGGTCAGGGAGTATCAGTTCACTCTAATTAAGAAACTTAACACTCACCTTTGTGTTTTGACCCGGACTCTTTGGTGTGTTATTCCCTTTGTGGCTTGTGTTTATGTCAGTAACAGAACTTGGCATCTTAGCCGGGGAGCAAGGAGACAAATGAATGTGCACATGCGGAGAGCAAGGGCTGCTCAGTTTTGGATTCGAAACGTGACATGAAATTCCAGTGTTAGCATATGGCACCTCCAGGGAAAAGCTCCTTTGTATGGCGCGATGAAAATGGTTTTCCTCAGGCATTTCCTGGCTTTTTCCTGATGAACAGACCTTTTGTTTTTTCTCTGACTGTTTAGTTGAAGAGAACAAACAAGCAGAGGTACTGCGATACAGTTTTTTGTGAGTGTCAAGTTCACCCTCATGGTGTGCGGCCGGGTTAGGAGCCTCAGGATATCCCACATTGACTGTAGCCGTGGTTGTAGCTCCCTTCCCGGAAATCATTGGTCTCTGGTGGGCAAAGTGCAGAAGCACGCTGCTCGAGTGACGATTCGATCTGTCGGGAGTTGATGGCAGTTCCATTACTTTACTCCTGTCCTCCAGATTGCTTTTTGGTTCATCCTGTAAAGGAATATTAAATTGCACCATATGTTTGGTGTCCCTGAACTCGGTTGAACAACTGCCTTTTGGGAGGCGACGGCCACTCACTGCCGTAGTAGTGGACCCTTTGCAAGTCATTTCCTCGTCATCGTGTGAGAATTCACTGGCAGAGGTCTGAAGAGATGACTGATGAGAACCCCTCGCTTGTGGGAGAGCGGGTAGAGCCACTGGACTGACTGGGGAGGCGGGTGGGGTGCTGCAGGGGCTCTTTGGAAATATAACCAAGGAGGAGCACCGTCTCAACGGGACCTTGGACTTGCGGCAGAGTAGACTCCTCTCCTGGGTGGTCCTGTGCTTTTCCGAAGCCTCTGGCTCAAAGATGCTGTTGCTGCTACAGTACCCGGCGTCGCTGGCCATGCTGCTGCTGCACGAGCCTCCGTCAGAGCCACTACCTGCTCCTCCTTCACTGCTCCCTGGGTCTCCATCCTCTATGCTGCCATCCAGCTCTCCGCCGAGCTTGCCACAGGGCTGCAGCGAGATCTGCAGTATGCTCTTCTTATTACACCCTCCAGTGTTAACCCTGGGTATGAATACTGAAGAGTATCGCTGTAAATTAGCATAGTCTGGTGACAGAGGAGTCACCTTCAAGTGGACAGAGCTGTGCGCCAGAATCTCAGCGGGGCTACGAGCTGGCACACTGACTCCACTCTCCTCACCATGGCTGCTGAGGCTCTCTGACAGAGGGTCCGTGTTGCTTCTCCTTGACGCAAAATGCAAGCGCAGCCGACGTGCCATTCGTTTAACTCTCTAATCCCTGCAGCGCCGGTGAGAGCTGCATGATCAAACTTGCTGGTAGGAAAAAAGGAAAGCAAAGCAACTGCTCCCAGCTCTGCTCTGTGATCACAATCATTAGCGGCTGTACATTGCCAAAATAGCTCTGGTGACAACCTACATTCCTCTCCAGGCTGATCTCAGCTTTTAGTCAGAGGAGGTCAGTGGTTCTGTTTGGAGACATGACCCAAACATACGACCTTTGAAACGAGAGAAATCCAAGAGGTTTGCCCCTTTAGGGGGCTTAAATCCTATACAGAAAACAAAACTATACTTGCACTACAGCTGACCTGCTTTTGAAGCTGCTAGTTAACTGTACCTCTTAAATTCCAGCCAGATTAATATCTAACACCTCGGGTCTTTTTTTCCAGCCGCCTGTTTACCCCTTTGCTAAAAAAACAACAACACGGAAACGCTCTACAGTATGTTGCATCTTAGACTGAAGCTCTGGTAGACTGTTACATCTCCCTCAGGCCACTCACTCAAGACTCTACTTCCTGCTGCAGCTATGCTTCTAATGTTTCTGCTGCTCTGTGCCCCCACAAATATTTTTACCCACTGCTATTGAATTACAGGAAATGAAAGGGAATGACTTTCAACATAATTCTGCATAAACCTGAGGACCGGGACACAAAATCGCAGAGCGCACAATAAAGCGACCATAGCCTGTGTGTACGCTGCAAAGATCACCAAATATATTTCATATAAAAGTATTTCAGAAAATGTTTTTTGGCTAGCAAAGAATTTGATGAACAGCGTAGATAAAGTAATATGTCTCCAGAAAAGAAGACATGAACAAGAGAGAACTGGGTCTGTTTCAACAGAGACATGACACCTGTTAAATGACACCTCATGTAACAGTCCATGCTGCTCTGATTTCCTCCCCATGGCTGTTGACAGGCCTGTTTATTAATGGCAGCCTATTGTGAGCCAGGCTGGCCTATTTCAGGGCATTACTCTGCATCCAAATCAGTTTTAGTATAGGGTGTGAAGAGTAAGAGATGCAGCCAGGATAAAGACATGATTCACCAGAGGACACCTCACAGAGGCGGTGGAAGTCACAGCCTATTTTCTAAACCAACATGACTACCGGGACACCTCGTGATTAGCTATTAATCACTCATCTGGCTAAAAGGAGGTTTAATTGATGGTGGTGCACTGGCATTAAGATAAGACTGGTGACGCACACAACACATTTATTGTATGCCAAGTCATACAGTATGGTGTAATGGGCTAATAATAAAGCAAAGACTGTAATATACACATAAATGTGGCATCAAACTGAGCATTGTGCCTAAAGGAAACACTGAAGGACGAGCTATATTTAATGAACTCTTTAGAGAATGCATTTGAGTGTCATTGCAAACTGTGTCAGTGGTGTGTGGCGAGAGTAGAGGCTGTGGATGAGAGACAGGGGATGTCTCAGACAGCACGAGCAGCTGTAATGCGTTGAGCTAACAAGTTGCTAAACTGTACATGTCAACTTTATGTGACTTTTACAACCTCCCCGCCCCCACCACCACCACCACCTCTCTGTGGCAAACAAACCTTTTTCACAGCAGCCACACTGACATGACAGAGCAGAGTACACACAGGTATCACCAATGATATTACTTAAGGTTCTGTACCACTGAGGTCAAACAGAGTCAGGATGCTGCTGTCGTGCATGTTTGGATCACTGTAAAGGCTCTGCTGCACTAGATGGAACAAAACCTTAATTAGTATCATTGTAAAAACCTGTGTTCATATATATGTACATGGTCTCAGTTGAACATTGTGTTGCTAATTACAACCCCTACTGGCTACAGCAGCTACATGAACCGTGCGGCATTTTATTGGAGTCCAAATTCCGAGTGTGTAAATACAAATATTACAAGTGGAGTGATTTCAGACACAGCTCCAGTGTTTTCTGGTCTGATCTGTGTCCCAGCAAATATTGACAAGCATCTTTTATCTACACCCTGTGTTATATCATCAAGTGTAGGTACAGCGTCAGAGCCGCTTTGTGATTGTTGACTTAGTAGAATTTACTTTTTATGATCAGCTGACTGCTTATCAAACTAGACACTCCTAGCCATCTGTTACTCCACATTTACTCTTGTGGAGTGAACTCTTTGTTTACTATATTAATTACTGTGCTATACTTACTAAGTTGATCTCAACTTTCCTGAATACAGTTTCCTTGTTAGTGTGCTAATTATTATTATTACAACAAAATGTGCATTATTGTTTATGGAATCTCCCTAGATTTGAGGTCATTATGATTGAATTTGTTTTCTACTACTGTTTTCCTCAGTCTTTAACCTTTACTGGAAACATGTTTAGCTCTGTTCAGCTACACGCGTCCTGAGATCCTACATCTAAATATAATTACAGTGAACAACTCCTGAAGATCCTTAGATGTTATAAAACCAGCACTGCCTGATCAAAATCAGAGGATATTCTGCTTGCCTATGGACAGATCTGACCAACAGGACAGGTCAGGACCAGTTTGGTTGAGTGAAAGTATTGTTTCTTCTCTTCTGTTCAGCCTTAAGCAGTCCAGAAAAACTTCCTCCTGAATTCTTTCTGAATCTTTTAGTGCAGTTGGTTGCACAAGAGCTATTTACCATTTTATCAGTGTTTTCCATGTGAATTCAAGATGGCCATTCATTCAAGGGCAAGTAACCATGGCAACTTATGAATACGGTGATGTCATGTGTGTGCCCTCTATTCATGCGGTCTCTGGAAGTGAGACAGGGCCTGATGCACAGATATCTCCAATCCAGCCTGTGCTGTTTCGCGAAAGCACCTAGGTTTTAACGTGTGAATATATGTTGTCCACTGATGTCTGGGAGTATGTGAGCTTTGCTGCTGGTAAAACAACTTGGAACCAGAAAGGACAATGTTGTTGTTAGGTTATGGGGTCTCTTGAGGTGCTGCCTGGAGCACTCCCTCACTCTGCGGAACCTGCTCGACAACCCCAGATTTCATCTCTAGCATTGCAGTATGAAAAATAATGCTCAGAAGCTGTAATCTTCATCACGCTCCAAAACGATACATTTCTACAAAACAAGATGTTTATCAAAGGAAACTCATAATGGCACTAGTTGACCGGTCAAACTGTCACTCACACAAACAAACATTACTAGTATTTCTTGTTGTAGAACAACAATCACACACTGGGCAATAACTTGAATATCTTTTTAAGACCAAAAGACCCAGTTTCATTCTCAGTCCCTGCTGCTAGCCAAACAAAAATGAGTTTCCTGAGTTCTCTGCTCAGGCCTCTGTGTATCAGAGCAGCAGTGACACACACGTGCACAGACGCACGTTCCCAGTGCTGACACACCCTCCAAATTTCTACAAAATATACCTGCAGCATGACAAGGCAGCTTTGAGTCAGTCACACCCAGGTTTGCTTGCTCATGTGACACGTTACATTCTAGAAACATTCGGCCACAACTATAGACAATATAACAGAGTGAGGATGAAGCTGTATAAGCTCAAGTGTATGTACGCGGTCTGTTTTTATTTATTTTTCATTGTGGCCTGCCGATGAGCTGCAGATGAAAATTAAATTCAAGCCAAATCTTGTGCAACACATCAAACTGCAACTGTCAACTGTTATGCAAGCGCGTTCACAAATAACCAAGAAGAGGACAGAATGGCAAAGAAATGCGACGATCAGAAATACAACAGCTGAACCGGAGTGGGACAAAGCAATCACTCACAGAAATGTGACACGTTGTGCGCAGTGGATCTGAGAACAAATGGTTACAAGTACCTACTAGATACAAAGCTGCAAACCGACTTGATTCTTCTGAGAATCTAATGTGCTGCTTCTTGTTATATCCACTGAACAGACTCTACCAGTTTGGACAGGTTGATGAATCAGTGTCTCAGCAGGGAGAAGACAGGACAGGTACAGATATGTCCAACTGTCATTATGACTGCAATTCCGTGAGAAAACTGCAAGATAATATTAAATAATCACTGCTATCTCACTTAGCACTCAAGTAATTTAATGGCTGCAACAGAGTAGTGTAAAACAGCTTCAAGAGGGAATTTGAGTGGGAAAAAATCGTTTTGGGTGAGCCTTAATACAATATGTGTGGATATGGAACAACAAATCAATCGACTATGCTGAGTGTAAGGGTATGCTTCCCTATCCGAGAATGCGTTTGCTTTGCTTTGTTATTCAGTATATTAACCGCCACTAAAACTGTTTTAAATGACTAAACTGTGATTTTCCCAGTTCACAATGTCTCCACTAATCCTGAGATACATTTATAATTTATTCACTGCATGTCAATTACACACATTCAATACACTTCGAGGACATTAGGTGACATTTAGCAGGGTCAACTCTTTGTGAACTTAGAGGAGGTGCCACTTTCAAATCTTGTTAGCTCTCCTGCTAGGTCTCCAGGATTACCAACCCTAGCTTTCACCCTAACCCTAACTACTTGACTGGGCTTCTATCGCATACAGATAGCGGCAAGTCTCAAGCAGCAGTGTTGATGTCACTGTAGTCTGGCTACTGAGGCGTCCCAGGACCTGCTGCACATCAGACCAGCATGAAACTGGGTCAGCGGCTCAACCGATATCAACCAGGCATTCCCAAACGCTTTAACATTGCTGTGCACAAACTGTGTAATCAATGAGATCAAACTACTGTCTGTCACATAACAGCCCACATGCCAGATCTTGGCAACTTGCTGCTACACATAAGGACCATATGTCTTTGTGTCAGAACAGACACTATCTAGCTTACTATGCAGAACATCTCTATCAACTACATGACATTCAGCACTCAGTGTGATCTGTGACTCTTTCAGTCTTCATTCACACTTGCACAGTAAGCGACAGGCCTTAGGATGCCCTTAAGGCAGCCAGATTTGCCCATATTTACAGCTCTGAATAATAAGGTATCCCAGTTTTCTGACAATATCACACATGTCATGGCAAAATAAGGGCGGCAGACAAACCACTGTTAACTTTGCACTGACTGCAGGATACCCTTATCTACAGAAATGACACATTTGACTTCGTTGGCATTCGCTGTGTTTTGTCATATGCACACATTCAGTTAGGAAAAGTCAAAAGAGGTCAGTGGCTCCATTTTAAATGTTCAAACCTTTGTTGGAAAAGATCATTTCCTGGCTTGGACATCTTTGGCCTTTGCCCAATATGCTGAGTGTGTTACAACTATAAACACTACAACTTGATTGATTTCCAATCCTCTGTTCATTATCAAACCTTTCTCTTGTCCAGTCTCCTATTTAAGCACAACATGCTTACCAAAACACATGATCCCATTATTATTACAAACTGGCACTAGTCATGTACTGGTACAGGTGTATGAAAGTAGCTGATCCACCTTTAGAATATGTTTTGCATCATCAAACAGACATAAACACTACCTGAAATAGCTTGAACAATTAGTAGATTCATCGATCAACAGAAAGTTATTTGGTATTTAGGGAATTAATATATTATCTCTGTCATTTTTCAAGCAGATTTGCAGCTTGTCTTTGCCTTCTGTGACAGGAAATCTGAACATCTATGTGTTTTCCACTGTTGGTTGGACAAGTTCATTGAGAAAAAAAGGAACTAGAGCAATTCAACAGAAAATGCGTTGTGTTTTTCCGTATAAAAATGTATGTGTACACAGAAAAGTTTAACATAACTTAATAACTTACCAGACGGTTCTCATCAAACACCTCCAACAGCAGACGATGCTTCCTGGGGTCAACCTGAAACACGATATAGACTGTACAGTCAAAGCCCACAAGTACTGGGGTCAATAATGAACCACAGTCAACATGATGAAATACTGTCTACAGCGATTTAATCAAGGTTTCTGTTATGAAATGCTATAATTGATCTCCTATCACATACGCAACAAGTACACATACAAGTGTAAAGCACTTTCACGCAGCAGTTTCACTTACTCTGAAAAAGAATTCTTCATTCCATTTTGGGTCCAGCGTCTTCATGTACAATGAGATGGGAAGGACAAACAAAGTATGAGTCACGCAAACAAAAGAAATGTAGCTGCAAACGTCAGTGTTCACTTACTCACCTTTTTAATTGTTTTAGTCTGAAGACTCGTGAGTTCTCCATTGATAGGGTCATAGAGGGAGAGTCTTGTATATGGATCACTGCAATAAAAAGAGAGACACATTAAGATTTAGGCATGGTGTGGCCCTATACAGATTTAAATGTTCATTATCTACTTTGCTGTGCTCTTTGTGTGTATTAGTGGTTTGTGTGGTTCCTCTTCCATGAGTCTCCACTTTATTTCAAAGTGAAGCAAAACACTTCCATGTCATCGTCT
>JBCAUF010000001.1:16911728-16923440 GCA_038406115.1 Haemulon aurolineatum | reverse complement strand
CACAAACTTAAATTTCCTGAAGGGAACCTCCCCAAAAGATCAATAAAGTATCTATCTATCTATAGTCCCGAAATTCTAAAAAAAGTAGATCTTATCAGATTTTCTACTCACATACCAAGGCTGCACAGATATCATTATTACGAATATGTTGGTATGTGTTCACTGACTTCATTCTGTACCAGCAGCACTGTGTGCAGGACTTAGATTATTTTTTTTTGTGTAGCGGTATTGAAAGACATAATGAGGACTGTCTTTTATTTGTTTCTATCGTGTCAAACGTTACAGCTGCAACGTGCCTGGTAATATTCTGTATTAGTTGGTGCCAAGTCCAGTAGATGGTGAATGTTGTCTTGAGTTGGAATTAGAGCAGCATCGATTAATCGATCACTTGTCCGCTATTAAAGTAATCGCCAAGTACTTTGATAATTAATTATTACGTTTGAGTACTTCAAGAAAAAAAGTTATAGTTCTCAGATTCAAGCTTCTTAAATATTCTGGTTTCTTGCGCCTGAAGATATAATTTTGGGGGTTTGGGATTGACATTCAATGGACCAAACAACTAGTCAGTTAAAGAAAGATATGTGCAGGTAGGCTATGCTATAAGTATAATATAACAATCAATAGCAAGGTATTTAACGCTAATCATGATAATAATGATAATGATTATGGTAAATAAAACAACTTCCGTCTTATCTCATGAATAAGAGAAATGTGTATTTTTGATATGAATCCCTGTCGCATGCATGCCGTGCAGAACCCCCCCAGTGCAATCAGTGTTGCCCTGTATTGTCGGTATGATGTAACATCCTGCACATTTCCCACCATAATAACCCCTGCTTCATTTATGCTTTTACTGTTAAGTTGGTGAATCATCGTGGGATTTCGCAATCGATCACGCTGGTCAGACGTATAGGGCCGTGGCATTGTCATCTGGACTGACAGCTCTCTGACAACAAGACAACTCAAGTTTGGTCGGTTTTCTGAGTATTTATGTGTGTGTTGAGGACGGGCCAAGAGAGAGGCGTTAACAGATCTGGAGTCTGTTGTGTTTTCCTGACAGAAAAAAGTCAACAGCTCGGGCTGCGTTAGCTAAGAAGTAGTAAAGCAGATCAATAACATCGATTTCCTATCAATAAGTAAGACATTTAGTTAACTAAAAACTCCTAAAAAATCGCGAGTTGCCAGCTGGTGAGTTAGTTAGCTCGCTCGTTAATTTTCCAGGATATTCCAGGTAAGTTAGCAACAGTTAGCGTCAACTAGCTGGCTAACGACGCGGTCACGTGAGAGGTCTCATTAACGGCTGGCGAACGCGACGGGAGCGTTAGTTTACCTCATCCGCCTGAAGTCCGCGGATCTGTGGAGAAAGTGCAGCCATAACACTGCCCTCGCCCTTCTTCCTCCCAGACGGCGACGAGAAGAAGAAAAAGAAGAAGAGGAGGACAGTCAGCCCGGCCAACAGTAGATTCCTGTGGTGTGTAGTTGCTACTCTGCCTCTATTATGCACGATGTATGTGTTTACGCTGGTAGTTAGATACCGTGAACCTGATCTAGTGGCTAGTCACCGTCGTCACTCTTGGTAGTGTATCCATCCTCCTCCTCCTTTTCCTCCGCCTCCCTCCTCCTCCTCCCTCTCCTCCTCCCTCTTCCTCCTTCCCCGCTGTCGCTGCTACAGCTTGAGAAAACCCAGAAGAAAACCACAGATTGGACAAGTGAATGCATCATCAGTCTTTCCCCAAAAGTTTCGAAATGGAGATGTGAAATAAGTGTTTGGAGCTGTAAAAGTAGTCAACATTGTGCATTCATAATATGCACTTTAACATGTCGCAATACACTCATTATGTTAAAACAGGTCATTCATTTTTCGAAAGTGAGATTTACCTGTTTTGTTTTTTGTTTGTTTGTTTGTTTTATTATTTATTTTTTTATTGATATCAGGTCCAGGCGCTTTAACGTTAAACTAGAAATACTATTAGTATCAACTCTTTCAATAATACTCCAGAGTAACATTTAGTTACAAATCTGTTGAGATTTGACTATATCTCTTTGTCTTGTTGCTAATGTTCATCATGATTTAGGGTCAGGTTAATGGAATAGTTTACTAATAGTTTATTGAACATTACTTGAAAATAACAATGCTATAAATACTCTGTAAACCCTCTGTGGGCAAACTATCCAAGTAAAGTGTTGCTATTTTTTGTTTGTATTTTGTACAGTAAGTATGCTATTTGTTTGCAAAACTGTCTGGAGCTTGTTTAGGTGTGGGGCTACAGACATTTAACTCTTTCATAGAAAAACATTTACTCCATAAATTGTATTTTTGCTTTTGATAGATTGAAAATGTGTTTTGTGAATTTGGGCTGTACAAATTAAGTTTGATTTGATTTGATATGAATATCTTTAAAGATCCTGCACAACCACACAGGTGTTTTCAATTATTCTGGCTAATTAAACTCCTGCACAGATTGCAGTTGGGTGCAGAAATGTTGGGAAATTCCACAGCAGACATTGTACATGCTGGCTAATTACCTAAAGAGAACATCCCCAAGGGATCAATACAGTTACTATCTACTGGAGCTATCTGTCTATGGTCATGGGTCACTTTGTCAGTGTGATTTTCCTGCTATGATATGTGATTCATGAACTAATATGAAGGTGCTCTTCCTGGTTGTATCCGTTTAATTTAGTATAAATATAGGGGCAAGGCTGGTTCTATTACAGAAAACAATGTGCTAGGAAGTTAATGACTGCCACCCTCGGCCCCCCAATTCAGGTTTACATAATTCAGTTAGATTAATTTATATTCAGTCCCAAAATCTGTGTAAATGATTGTATTTCAAATCAATTCAAACACATTCAATTCAAATTAACTCAATTCAGTTAATTCAAGGCAATGGAATTAAATAAATTCAGTAAATTTAAAAAGAAATTCAGTTTAAAGTAATTCAGATAAATTTAGTTTTGTTAAATTCTGTGAGAAAAAATCACTGAATTCAAATTCATGTTCAAGAACAAAAGTGCTCACCTGAAGTTTTACCTTCAGGCTCTGCGGCTCTCTTGTGCCACCTGCTGCCAAACAATGTTCTCCTCTTCATCAAAGGTCATAAGTTCACCCACCTAGGCTGAGGGCCGCTTCACAACAACTGAGGCTCACTAGAAGTATTTTAAGGGGACACAAATTGAAAGACTCCTTAGAAGCCTTAGGTTGGTCAAAGAGTCTTGCTTGAGGATGATCTTTGTGGAGGGTGGGGGGGGCCTTGCATCAATTTTGAGGGTTCAGAAAGTCTTGGCAGTAAAGTGGACAATGATGTGAATAGGGTTTTATTGAAAATGTAAATAAGTAAAGTGTAAATCTCACATCTTCAATGAAAAAAGCTCTTTAGTCAGTGACAGCAGCTCTTAACGAAAGGTCCAGATGCACCGGGAAGGTTGGAGATCAAGCCCATATTTAACTATGAAAAACTTTAAAATGTTCACTACTCCTCAAACAACTCCTCCTCTAAGGTGACATAATGTGTGTAAGAGCCATAAGACATGTTTAAATGCCATATACTATCCCCTTCCTGCTAGAACTGGAAAAAGAGTTTGTTTCTTGCCCATGCCCCTCAAACAGTCTGAGTCGGCCACTGTCGCTACTTCTCAAAAGGGTTGAGTAGCTGTTGTTCCAAACAACATTTGTTGGCTACATCCAGTACTTATTATCTGCTTCAGTCTTCTGGTCTTTCCAAGCCTCCACCCTTTCTTTCAAGTGATTATTGAAACAATACCAATAAATACCAATGTACTGAAAAATGTTTATTAGTTTTAAAAAGTCTTTAAAAACCAGTATCAACAAGCACTTCCCCTTATAAAAGAACCTGCTAAAATGCAACAAAAAAATCAAAAAAAAAAAAAAAAACACCTCTGACCACAGCAACAGTGGAGGGCAGTTCTACGGCTCTGAACCACTTTCAACAAGAGGAAGGGTAAAGTCTTCATAAAACACAAACATCAGTGCTGCTAACCAAGTAAATGCAAATGTTTTCACAGACACAGTAAGGAGAAACATCTAAACTGAGAGAACAGATTCAAAACATATGCATATATGAATAAGGAAAGTTTGTCTACATGTTACAATGACTTAATCTGCTTTGACAGAAGTTAGAATATTGACATTAATATTATTCGCCATAGTATCATGAGTACTCTCATTTCCACATTTTAAAATGTGTACAATTATAAGTTTTTCTGCCAAATCCAGTTCTGAAAGGTTTTAGATGACGAGCTGATAGTTTTGTTACATGTTGTTACAAAAGAACTGTGTGTGATACGTGCTAATATGCTACAAAACATCATAACAGTGCAAGTCAGATTATGGTGGATTCACAAGGTTATACGGTTTGCAAGGTTACATCTTCTGTACAAACAACACACTCTAAAAAATAAATAGCAAAACAAAAACACACCTGACAACGGGCCACACCGCCAATCTGTACAACAAATAAAGTTAGTGTGACCAACAATACAAACACACTCAGTGATATAATGCTAACATTACAGTGTTTTTCTGTTTCCTCTGCAAGTTATTTACCTGTTGGATTTACAAAAGCATCAACAATAGTAACCAAAGAAATCCTTAATATTGTCCTGATGTACTGAATTTATAAAGAAATGACTTCCAGTACTGCAAATGTCAACAATTTTTCTAATGTATTTCCCATTTTATCCTTCGTATTTCATATATTAGTTATGGCTATGTCCATCACATTGATATCAGACACAAGTTAGTGCAGATTATTACGGGTTATATTTCAAAGTTAAGTCTTTGGTATGGACATAAGGCTCAGAAACCTACACCCTCTCAGGACCACTTGTGAGACCCATCTCATCTGTGGCCACAGCTCATCGTCAGTGTACAGCAAGACTTTCACATTTGATCAGTTGATTAGCTGTTATAGCTCAGGGCATGCAGTGAAAAATATTCCCCCATTATCCAAACCAAACAGTGCATTTATGTAAAGAAACAGAAATGCTACAGATTGTCAGTGCAGTTTGATGAAACCAATCTATTGAGTCCATTTTGTCATTTTCAGACCAAAAGCTTCATCTTCAACTCAAAGACGCATTTTGCACACATTACAAAAAATGCATTTTCTGAGTGTCAAAGATGATTAATCTCATGGTTCTTCTTTTATACAAGAACCATACTTTAAAAGTGCAGAAACCCGTCATTCAAGGGGGTTAGTTAAATTCTTAGGTAAACGGTTTCTTTTACACATTTTCTCCTTTTTTTGCTAAAAGTGGTAAGCCCTCATCTTTAAATGCATGTTTGACAGGCACCATTCGTGTTGTACTGTAGCACTACGGCAGAAAACCTGTGTGTGATATAACTATAATGCCATATACATACTCAATACATAATTAAAGCTATTTTTATGGCTGTCTTTGCAGGTCAGAGGTCATTCTTCTTGGCCTGATTCCACACTGAACAACTTAGAACCAGTAAGAGAAAAGCTAATTTTTCCCCCACATAGTGCTGATATTTCTTCATATATCTATGGATTGATGGTCAACAAAGACATATTGTGCATGTAAATTAAAGGGATTCATTTGAGTCTCGAAAGCTTTATGGTAATAAGACAATTACTTATTTAAGTTTTTGCTAAACGTGGCTTTACAAACAAAACAATGTGCAAAAGGAGCCTAATCATATTACTGATATCAGTATCTTCAGTGTGTGATGATTGTCAGGAAGAGTTCATATGTAAAAGACAAACATCTGAAATCTTGAAAATGTGGATGAATTTTACCACTTGGAAAATGACAGATAGTTTTTATGTACTCACCAAAGTAGGTGATGACAGATCATAAGAAGACAGTAAATAGATTTACATGGATGAATTTAATACTATGTTTTTGTCTCTAAACTGATTGCATACTTTTAAACATGTCTTATTGTTAAAATATTTGTTTCAAATGGAAATGCACTGACACCAGACTGACACCTAAAGCTCCTACATAGATAACTTTTTTTTCAGTGAATCTACAATACATCGCAGGCTTACAACATATTATTAGTTCAGCAGTAAATATATTTAGTTGTTTTGTACCATATGCTCTAGTTAGATAATGCCTGCAGTTGCCAAGATTTAGACACAATGATAAAAAGAAATAATGTTGGAAAAGGCTTATTAATAATCTTGTTTGTTCCACATTTCTTTCTATTTAGAAATCAATGTCTCTGTTAGGATTTCATCACTGACTATTTATTGAATTATCAACTGCAGCATATAAAAACAGGTTTAGAATTATTTTTTTGCTCAGTAACCTTTGTTTACTTGTTGGAAATGCTCTTGATTAAACAACGTGACATTATGTTCTCTGATTAACGGGAAATGACCAGCATTTTAATCAGAGTGCTGCAGCATCATTGCAGTTCATCCTGGCACTTAGACTGGACAAACCTCAACGTGTCCAGTGTTGCATTATAAAGTGTAAAATAAAAACAAACAGCAACCACAGATTAACATGTTCAACATGACTAAAAACTACCCTCAACCCATTAACCCAACAGTTGGGTGATCTTTGCTCTCGAGCCAATCCAGTCCACTTGAATGTGCTGCCTCGCTGGTTATTTGTTGGAACAGCGGATCATTTGCCAACTCCTCCGCGGCAGCATTTTGATATTGACCTTGCTGCTGGTTGGGGTCAAACAGAAGGTTTGTGTCCAGTGCATTAAGGTCATTGATGCTACTGGAGAGTTCCGATGTCATTCTGATTTCACATGGGAAATCTGCCCCGCCTGTCGTTAGCTCTGACACCTGTTCCATGAGCTGATTGCCAGCAGTAAGGCTGTTGTCTGTCAGGATGTTTTTCACAGTGCTGCTGAAATCCAGTTGATGATGCGGCTGTAGCTCTACTTGATGCTGCTGCTGCTGCGAGCTCAAAGACAACAACATCGAATGGGCCTGTTGTCGATGCTGCTCTTCTTCATTAATAGTGTGTTCGATGAGGTAATTTGGCCTCTGTGACTTGCATGTGCTGGTGGAGTCTGAGGTCATCAGACTGAGGTGGTTGTCACTGCAGGAGAGGTTTGGGTCAGACTCGAGGATCTGGGTGAGGTTCATGCGTGCTGTGTAGCTGGAGGGTATGTTGTTGATGCCCAGACCCCGCACGGTGTCATCATGGTCCCCATCCAGCTTGCTGAGAAGGACATTGGTGATGTTTTTGCTGTTGCATTGTTGACCCGGCGTGGGAAGGACCTCGGTTTGCATCATGACGTTAAGCGGCACGGAGTGACTCCTCTGAGCCATGCTGCTCACCCCAAGATTTGCCTGGCTGTTTGCAAAGATGTTTAACACCTCAGGCGTCACGGGCGAGCTGAAGGGAGACACCACTGAACGAGGGATGTAGGGAAGGTTTCCTGTGTTTCCACTCAAATTTCTCTGATGCACGGCAGGGCTCACGCTGCGACATCGAGAAGTTATAGCAGGTGTGTTGGTGGCTTTGTTATCCAGAGGGGCGGGCACCGCAAAACCTTCCTGCTTGGTCATATTGGCCATGGTTGCTACTTGCTGCTGCACAGGCGAGATGGGAGTCAAGCGGCCACAATGGTTGTCGTGGTGCCGTGCATGAGGTACTGCAAAGGCGTGGGGCTTTTGAAAATGGTCACCTATCAGGCCTTGATAGCTAGGGAGGATTCCCATTCCACTGTTGGTATGTGAATCCTTGTTTAAGTTCCCGTTGCTGCTGTTGTAACTGTTATTCATCCACTCCAGCCTTGTCTTGTCTGGGTGGGTTGCCATTGGTCTCTGCATGGGCTTGACAGGGCTGCTGGAGACGGTGCTGCCATCATGGAAACTGGTGATGCTGGAGTTGATGGGTGTAAATGCAAATGGGTTTCTGCACTCCACTGGACTGGGAGGGACGTTGCTACTGCAGTTTGAGTGCGGAGTGCCAACTGGGGTGTGACGGCTGCTTCCCAGCGCGCTGTCCACTGGGGTTGTGGATGCGATGCGGGAGCAGGGGCTCTCTCTGGTGAGGCCTTGGGGTCCTCCCATCATCTCTGATGTGGGCGTGGGAGTGGGCGTGGGTGTTGGAGTATGAATTGGGTTGCTGTGGCTGTTTGCTGCATGATAGAAAGCAGTCATGGTCTGATTGGTAGACATTGTGGTGTCTGGCATCATATTCTGTTGGCCTTGCAGTGTGACACAGCCTCCAAACTCCTGCAAGTTGTTAAGTTTCATCTGCTCTTCCATCTGCACCAGCTCCTCTACAATGCTGTCCTGAGTCACGTCATCATCAAAGGGAAAGTACTCCATGTCGGTCTGCATAGGCAGCTGGCCGGACGATGAAGCTTGATTGAAAAAGTCCATGGGCTCAGTAGCAGGATTGGACTGATTGTAGGTCTGTTGTTGGGTTCCTTCCAGGTTTCCGGTGGTTGAGTTTGAACTCCTGACATCACTCACACCTGATTGTTTTTGTAGGCCAGGGTTATTAGGTATGGCATGCACGTTAGCCACTGTGTGCCCCTGCTGTTGCTGTGTTAATACGTGACTGACTGAGGTGCTAGTTTCCATAACAGTGGAGGTGTTTTTCCTCTGCATTGAGCTCTGTGTTTTGGCAACAGAGTAGAAGCCACTGGCTCTGAAAGGGGAAGCACCGAGTGCGTGGACTTGAGTGGACGACACAGAGTTCATTTTCGTTTCTACCTCCCTGGACGCTGGTGCACTTTCAGGTCTGGCTGGACCTCCTGGCCTGGCGATGTTACCGACCACGTTTCTAATCCCGTATCCAGGGCCAGCAGCGCCCTCTACTGCCTGCTGGGGCATAAAAACCCTTTTGACTGGTGAAAGGTCTGGACTGAGGCCCGAGCGTTTCCTGACGCCCTTAGTGGACAGGAAGCCTTCCTTTGCTGATATTCCACTGCTGCCATCTCCACATGAAGGTGTTGCGCTGGTGTTCAGGGAAGAAACAGCACTGGTTTTCTGAGTGGAGGGAGTTAAGTGCAAAGTGCTTATATTATTAACGCTATTATTGCTGCTGTCGACTTCTGCCACAGTGTTAGTGCTTGAAAAGAATTTTCCATTGCAGTTGGTGCTGGATGTTTCCTCCAGACCCAGGAAGCCTCTGGTCTGAGGTATGGGCACACTGGCAGCCCTTTGCACAGCCCCTCCTGCCCTGTTTGCCATTGCCCCTTGAGTCATAACTAGACTGCTAGGGTTTTGCATTTGGCTATTTTCGTGTATAGCTTCAACTTCCATTTCAACATCGACGGTCTGAATGTTTGCAGCCTGCCCTGGTCTGGCCACCGGGGCCAGAATGGAGACTGCTGAAGTGCTCCTCGTGTTTTGATTGTAGTTGATGTCTTCTGCTGCGGAGCTGCTCACGCCTGCAGATGCCGGCCGCAGAGTGGTGTTTGTGAGGGATGTCGTGGTGTTGCTGCTGTTGGGTGCAAGCGATATGGCTGCCATCTTGACCAAACTGACTGGGCTGACGTGACATGTCGTCATTACAGTCTTAATGGGGCTGTTGCCGATGATCATAGTGGAGGGCGAGCGCAAAGTGATAGCAGTTGTGGCTATAGGCTTGGGCAGGATTTGCGCATAACGCTGTCGAGCGGTGCGTTCTCCCACGGGACTAGCTAGAATGTTTTGAGGGGTTTTGGGGCTCTGCTTCACTGCCTGAACTGGCTGGGTCACCATTTGGAAGTTAATAGGCAGCATTTTGTTCTCCACTGTTCCCATTGGACTGGGGGACATCAGCTGCCTGCTTCTCTGTACCTGCAGAGGGAAAAGGTCAATCAGAAAGTGGAACAACTGAATCCCAAATGTCACTTATAAGGTTTCTGACAACATGTGTCATTTCAAGTTTGCATTTAAAACGTAATGTTTTGATTTCTTAAAAGTACACTCTCACTGCCCACAAGGCGAGAACTGTTTGCTGTTGCACATTTTTGTTGCCATAAATCTGTGATAGTAAAGCTGTTTTAGCCTCAGCATTGCAGTGTCCTGTTTGCTGTGCCACAGTTCGGTTTGTTTTTTCTTCTCTGCTCTACTTGTGACAGTGCAAAAGCAGTGACTTGAGTACATGGACTTGTGTTTTTTACAAATGTGGAAACAGGCTTACAGGCTGATATTAGATACATTAACTGAGAAAGCGATTTTTGTGAAAATGATCTGTTTTGACCAATCATTAGTAATAATTAAGCAGCATAAGGTCTATTGTACTCAAATCTGCACAAAACTTCACTGAAATGTTAAGACACTGAAGTGACATTAATAAAATGATGTCATTCTTAGTCTACAGCATAATCTACATTGAGAGTCCTGCGTTCTCACCGTGATGGGGCTCGGCACAGCAGTGACCACGATGCCTATTGTTGGCTGAGGTGACGGAGGGGTGGGGCTGGCACAAGGCACACCCTCGTCTACCCTCCTGGTTTGACCGTCTCCGGGTGGAGGGGAGTGCAGCTTCTGCTCTTGTTGTTTCCTCTGGATCTTCCTCTGGAGCTGCTGCTTCGCATCGACAGAAGGTGAGGACAGGGTGGTCACATGAGGCTGGAAAGAGTGGGCCTCAGCGGTGGGGACAAAGGCTGACTGTGGAGTTGTAACCTCTGAAGACAGGAAAGAGGGATTTAGATACATACCAAACTATTGTTATTAGTCAAAGATAATTACCTCATCATCATAACACGTAAATGTGTAATTGTATAGGTTATATAATTTAAATGTCCAGTATGGTCTAATGAATTTGAAACACCTTAACTTATTGTTTATTTTATTGTGTCCCCATTAGCTTCCACACATTGAAAATGGCAAAATAAAACAATATACAATAATAATTGCAAGATCTGAAAGAAAAAAAACACACAGCAACACTGATAAAACAAACCCTGTGGTACTAACCGTAAATATCAATAATTAGTCCAAATGGCCACGGTACATAAACAAAATAAAGGCAAAGAGCCAAACAAGCACAATGAGAAACGAACACAACCATTGTTCAGTTCATGAAAACTAAGCCAACATCAAATATGAATATGTGTATATGCACTCATATAGTCTGCATTAGGTGCAAATGCATTTATTTCTAAAATGTGTGAGCACTTGATGAGTTGCTAGGTTTTGTGTGGATGGAGTTTGATCAGAGTACTCCAATAAAGTTGTAAAGGTTTTGGGCACTTGAACCTAAAAATACAACTTGTCCTCACGAAAACAAGCAAACCTGAGTAGTAACCGGAAGCTGCCACTAGAAGTCACTGTTGGCCTGTTATTGCACAGGGGACATGAAGATGATGTAATTTGTATCTTACCTGTTGCTGTGCCGGTTGTAATAGTGAGAGCTGCCAGAGACTTGTTGCTGATGTAATGGCTGTCGATTAGGAAGCGAGCCAAGTCCTCCACAGCGTCAAACTGGCGTTTAAGCACCTTCTGGGCCCACTCGCACACCAGATCACAGGCAGCAAATCGCACATCCTCCTTTATGCTGTTCAGCTGGCCCACTGACTCCAAGACATCACACTGGAGCTACAAATAATATGCATCTGGTTACATATATAACACACTACACGAGAGTACAGTGACAACAATGTAAGTAATGTGCTTACTCCGTCGCCTGTTTTATGGAGATCCAGAGTGGGTAGAGATGGCATGTGAACAAATGGCCTCTTCCTGAGTCCACTATAGCAATATGTAAGCTGGTGTTAAGACCAATAATGTGATGATGTGAAACATA
>JBCAUF010000001.1:16826656-16837771 GCA_038406115.1 Haemulon aurolineatum | reverse complement strand
TAATATTAAATCTACCCATTTGCACCCTGCCTTTTCATGACAAGGCTCCTTATTAAATCTCCAAAATGTACAGTGTACGGGAGGATAGACGAGCAAGAAACCCTCGATATGTGCAGAGGGTCATGCCAGTTCAGATTCACGGGGATGTGAGACGGCTGCGTCAAAGCTAAACACTGCGTAGCACGAAGAGGTGGTCTGGTTGCATGTATCACAAAGGGGATCGACTCCTGTCCACACGGGGAGAATCGTTGTATGAAGCGAGATCAGGTTGGACACAGATGATGAAGATGGATTAAATCACCCTCCTTCTCCTTCTCCTTGAAACGGAGTAACTCCACCACTACAACACGGAGAATGCATGAAATCGACCCCTGAATCCCAGACATCAATCTCTGTCTGAATCTAAAGTTTCCCCTCACATAAAGCGAAGTAATTTGAAAATGCATCAAAGGTTGCGTCCTTGTTGAGATGAGCCACAGAAAACCTGGCCTGCTGCAGTTGCTGCCCACCACTCCTAACCCCCGCCTCCATTTTTTCCACAGTCACAACTGCTCGCCCAGGCGTCCTCCTGTGTCCATGCTGGCAAACAAAACACTAGATAATGTTACACTCCCTTCTTGACGGACCGTAGTGGGCTCATGATTGGTTAGCAAAATGCAAACATTTGTTTCGCCTTTACTCCCACTTGACAGTGCCTGACATTTTGTCCCGCGCTGGCGCAGCCCTGAGAGTGTGAGGTGTGGGAAGTGTAGAGAGAAGCATGGCTCTGTGAGACTTTTTTCTTCACTGCCAGGAATACGGGGGCGGGAAGGTACTTTTTTTTTTTTTTTTGTCAACTTAAAATCAACAAAACTCTTTTTAAATGGCTGCCACAGTTTTTTTTTTTGCTCACATACAATGCCATCCCCACAGAGAGCGCTCATCAAAAGATGTATCCCCTTCAGGCTGTTTTGATGTTTTATTTAGTGCAGGCTTGTGTTCTTTAACCGTAGACCACTTAAGGTTTGCAGGGGTTTTCTGTGTAAGGAAATATGCCCACAGTGCTTGGAGCTGGATCAGCATTCCTAACCCATGTGTGTATCCTTCCTCGTCCTTCACCTCGGCTCTCTGTTGTTTCGCTGCTCAACAGTTGTTTGGCGTCTAATGCCGAACATCGACACACGCCTTTGATGTTACACACTGACTTGATTCTAACATCCAACTGGGGGACATTTCTTCAGCTTGTTAAATGTGCTCTCGTTACCCCGGATACTACGGCACATCTCAGTCTCCCTCGCCCTCTCTCTCTCTCTCTCTCTCTCTCTCTCTCTCTCTCCCGAGCTGACAGCGGCGACGCGTGAATGTGTGATGCGTGATAGCGTCCCCGCCAAAGCAGCATCCATTACAGTGTTGGTGTTCACATGGTGGGAGACGTTATTAGGGAGCTCATCGCCTTTCTCCTGTGAGAGAATGGATGTGTGATTATGAAGTCATCAGCCATGAACCAGTGAGGCTGCGGAGGAGCACCCCTCCTCATGGGTCCTCGGGGTGCCATTGATTGGTGACCATGTGTTTGTGCCTGATAGACTGTGAAATGGTGTGTTGCTGCACGGCTGTGTCACACCTGCGTCCCACCAAGGTGATTGATTGGTTTGGTCATGTGGAATGTTCCCATCTGGTCCGCAGTAATGCATTTTTTTCCCCGTTCGTGAATAACAAGCACTGGCAGGAGAATAGTTGGGCTCGGAAAAAGGCAAAGGCCAAGCGAAAACATTTTCCCCTCTACACCACCACCCCCACACCCCCTTTTTCCTTTTTACCGAGTTAGAGAAAATTCAAATAGACCGAGCCATGTCACCTGATTATCCCGGGAGGGGATAAATACAATCAGGAAATCCACATCTCCTCTCGCTCACACAGAGATGGATTTGAGGAGAAAATAAACTGTCTCGCTAGTGCGAAGGGCAGCAGCTCCTGATTTCGAAAGTCATACTTCAGGGCTAAAGAATGTGCAGTAAATTGAGGGATATCTTTGATCTTACTGAGAATTTAGACACCTTTTCTTGATTAGTAACCCTTTCCAGATTTCCAGCCTAATCAAAACGCAATGGTGGTGAGCTTTTTATCCCCCCCCAAGCCTAATGTGTTGTTTTGTTTCTCATTCCTGCATTCCTCCTGGTTTGATTCCTCCTCACCCTGGCCCCTCTCCTTTAATTGATCTATTCATTCCACCTAATGGCTAATTACACATCAGGCTGCATGAGCAGATGCATTTATCATCATAGTACGTAATAATCAGTGACATTTCAACAAAGAAAAAAATAAATATGCAAATAAGGACTCATTAACATTTGCTCTTGCTGTTTTGAATAATGTCACTGCTGACAAGGCTGTACGCAGAAATTGATGTTGAGCTCAGGGCAAGGGAGACATGTTTCCTTAGTGTTTTGTGGCTCCGTCATGTTTCTCCATCCTCCTGTTGTTCCCGATGCCCGCCTGTAGACAATGTCCCCAGCCAGGGAGGAAGCTCATTTGGCACGCTACCTCCCCTCGCCGTTTCCTCATCCACACTGACCTAACCTCTAACCCAGCCAGCTTTTATTCACTGTCAAACAGAACCTGGTGGGAGCATCAAACGGCTTTGACAGGATGGATGTACACAAACTCTTGAGAACAGGCAACAAAAGGAGGCATTTTAAAAGGTATGGGGAAAAAGTGAGTGAGTGTACATCTTATTTTGTCCTTGCGCCATCTCTTGTTGCCAGAGGAGTTTATTAGAGACGACAGAGAGGGTCTAACTTTACTTCCGAGGCGTCCAGAGAGGCCAAGAATAAGACTTTTGATAGGGTAGCGTGTCGTGTTGTCACTTTATTATTTAATCATCACTTAAGCAGGTCCTTGTATTGCACTCTTATACACCTAAATCAGCAGACAGACAACACAAAGCTGTGTAACAGTATGCAAGTCTTTGAGCTTTGAACAGAGATTGTAAAAAGTTCATAAAAATGTTTCCTTTGGCCACAAATTAGTCCTGATAGTGGTCCGACATAAACAAATGGTCTACTAATTCGATAGGATTAATGTTCTTTGGTTCACTGCCGCAGAAGTCAGCACATGGGAACATGAGCGCAGACACACGGACACCAACAGCAAACACATGTGTGCTCAGTGAAACAAAAAAAAAAAAACAAGCGCAGTGAGCTGGCGTGTGATAAGTTCATTTGGTTTCTACATTAACAACATTTCCTCATCCTGCATTATGTGTTTGTTTTCACGGTCTTGGCTTTTCCCGGGGAAAGGAAAATGGCCTCTTTTTCTGGGTGGAAAAAAAAGAGGTCCTTGGAATGCATCTGAGAGGCGCTGAAGCACACTCGCTAATTGGCTGTTTTTGTGCCTAGGGTTTTGAATTGATCCCTGGAGACGCTTAGGTCACTACCTCTCACGTTATCAAAGTAAGGGGCTCGACACGGTGCCATGCTGCGCTGCAATGCAGCCCTGTGATCAATAAAGGAGGCTCACTATGAATGGCTGGCCAGCTTTCCCTTCCTGTTTTTTTTTCTTAAGCGGGAGCTCGGCACCTAGTGTCGTTTATGCACACGTAGGCTGCTGAGGTTGAACTGGACTGAAATTTAGCTTTTGATTTTCAATTTTTACAACACAAACAGGATTTTCTTATTAATCAGAGGATTTTTTATCTCATGAAGCTTGCATTCCCTCTCTCACATATTCAGTGATAGCTTGTCAAACACGTGACTTTTTAACTCATTAACTCTTTGATTTGTGAAACTACCATCTTTTGCAGAGGTGCAGCAGATGTGAATTTGTAGACGCTATGTTTACACAGAAAATAAGCGTTCATTAACGTTAGGGGTGCATCACAATAAAAACTGTTACTCACACTTGAAAGTGTAATTATTGAAATGGAGCAGGTGTACTGTTGCTCTCTAGGTGCTTGGTAAATGAGTGTTTGTGGTATTTTGGTTGCATCGTGCTGTTGAGAGAATGATCACTGAATGAATGTCACACACAGGGTCAACACTCGCAATGGTCTCACATTTCATACTGTGGTTGCTGCAGACTAAACCGAGTTGAATGCAATTTGGTGCAGTTCAAGAAGCGAGCTCCTACCTGTGAAGTCGGTGGTTTAAACTTATGCAATAGTCGAGAGAACATCAGGGTGAGAAAAGTGAAAGAGAAACAGTTCGATTAAATCTGT
Organism: Haemulon aurolineatum; assembly: GCA_038406115.1. Lineage (NCBI taxonomy): Eukaryota > Metazoa > Chordata > Actinopteri > Lutjaniformes > Haemulidae > Haemulon > Haemulon aurolineatum. The sequence continues at coordinate 16,833,576 of JBCAUF010000001.1, read as the reverse complement.
AGAAGTCTCTTTCAGCAAAGCACCTAATCGCCACCTTGTATAGTGTAGCTGTGTAATAGAAGCAGGTGTCTGGGATGGTAATCAGACAAAGAGACCAAGAACCTAAAGAATGAGTAACAGAAATACAGTATGCACCCTCTCGACTGCAATGTAAGAGTTTGAAGCATTAGATATCACCATAACACTGGTAAAATTTGGGCTATATGGCAGAATGGGTAGAAAAAAGCTCTTCCTGATGAGAGGCAGGCTGGAGTTTGGAGAAACCAATGAAAGAGTTTCTTGGATCTGGCTAAACAATAGCTGTAGTCCAACACAAAGTGCTATATTTAGCAGAAACTGGGCACAGCGCATCTCTCAGATGTCACCATCCCTCCTGCAAGCCTTGATGGTACTGTAGTGGCACCAGTATGTGTTTGCCAAATCTTTTGCCAGATACAGGCAAATTATTAAGGACACCCTGCCTCAAAGTGCTATATACTGGGGATGATGATTTCTTCCATGACAAAACTTTGATGATACTGGGAGGCAAGAAGGCACACAGCCATATTTGGCTGCCAAAACTGCTATTATAATGTGTACTAAATTATTATTAGCACCTTTCTTTTAATTTTCTCCCATATTAATCAGTCTGCCAGAAGACATTCAGTTGAATACAGATTCTTCTGCACTGAAACGCTTCATAGTCATAGCTATACACATCAAACGATACAGTGATATGCAAAGCAGCTTCAGCAGAATATAGCATAAGCAGAATTGATGGATTTTTTTTCCCACATGCAATCGATTTTTCATTGCATGGGGGATACGCTGCGTGATGACAGGCTGCATGCATGCTTACATGTACAGTATATAATTGATGGTGATTGCCGTAATTAAGCCACTTTACTCGCGTTGCTTTTGGCATTTTTGCATCTTTGCCGTTCTAAGGCGGATAATGACTTTTGCTTCCTATCAATCACTGCACTTGAGACTCATTAGTAGGCCTGTGACAAGGAAAGAAAAAATGTGCTTCGTCCCGCACAGAACAAATGGGCCTACTCAAAAAAAATAATAATAACAATAATAGTGTTGCTCTTGTTGTGAGGCTGTGATCACACACGCCTGCTCGGAGGAGGGACAACAAAGCATGAGTAATAACAAGCCTGTAACTCATGAAATTGATTAATTCTGCTTTTATTTGCTGTTTCTTTCCCTCTCACAGTAGGAACGGTCTTTGATTTATAAGCTAGCCTTTCATACTTAAATACTTCAATCAGGCAACTTCAGATTGAACTTGTTTTGTTTGTTTATGGGGAAATGCAGATAATTACAGTGGCCTATTTTTCTCACAGTCGAGTTACAGTACAGTATATGTGCATCAGACAGGAGATTGTGTCACTGCATGATAAGGGTATATTTTATTCAGCTAATTTAGGCTCCTGGCTTTAGAACTGGCCAACCCAGCACTATGTTCCACTTGATATATCACTTTGTTCCACTTTACTTCAGCATCATAAATACGCATTCTCCTGAAATTTCAATAGCAACTCAGCCACGTAGTCGCAAAAAGTCTCCCGTAAGCAGGAGTTGTCCTCGAGTTGTGCTTCATTGTGAAGTTTAAGAGGCTGCATCGGGATTTAATCTGTGTCTCTGCTGCACACATGACAGAAGGGACCATGAGGAAAAATACCTTCTGGTTGTTTCCAGAAGGACTTTTAGGAGAAGATGTAGGAGAGCTGATGAATCCATCTGCATATCACCGCTCTAATGAGATGCTTGACTTGAGATGAAGTGGTCAGAGCTGCTGCATCTCCAGCAGGACCAGTACAAACAAACAAAGAGGCCTGCTCATCCATGACCTCTGGACATGGCATTGAAGTTAATCCCCAAGTACGCAGCCACGTGGCCGGTCCCCTGAGCACTGCTGCATCCTTCTCTTCTTGCAGCCTGATTCAGGTCGTGGGTGGTGGGGGAGGGAACAGCGTCTGGTGGTCACACAGGTGCTGTAGCTGGTTGCTGTTTCTCAGAAAAGCTTTGATGGTGTTGACAGACATGACTGAAATCATGTCACGAACTTTCATCTTCTTCTAATCTACAGAAAATCAACATCATAAACATATTTTACCTAAATACGTTTTAAAGTAAACACACTGACAATAAAATGTGGCTGATTATTAATTTTGGTGCGTCAAATAGGCCCACCACCATCCTCTCCACTCATTAGGATGGGGAGCCTTTTAGTGCTGAAAAACAGGCTTTTATCATGTTCAAAGACAGCTACTTTCACATCATAGTTATACAGTAGTGTTAATCTATTCTATTAAGTGCACTGAACGGACAATAGTGACTTCAACTACCGCTCCTTGCAATTATAATTTGAAAATGTTATGTATTTCTCCCTGAACCAATTCTGTCTGTCAAATTTTAAATGACAGCCCTGTGAGCTTTCTCGGATTTAGCAAATCCAGACCGATTCCCAGCAGAAGAACATGGTTCAGTCAGTACTTTCAAAGAAGAAAAAAAAAAGTGATTTTATTACGTTTCAACTCTATTATGTGTTCATGCAGAGATTTATGCAGGGCGGGAGACATAAAAGGAAGGGCGTGTAACAGAGTTTATAGACTGAATCAAAGCTTGGACATGGCATCCATTTGTGCGCTGATGCTCTGATGCACTCGGCGTTGTGTTTACAGAAGAACCAAGTTAAATTCATACGTCGCTGATAAAAGGAGGAGAAGGAACAGCGTCAGCCAGAGCAGACGACTGTCATATTTAATATCGTCAAATGCATTTATGTGCAATACGATATTAAGAGCACGAGTTGCAGTGAAGAAGTGGACGCAATGGCTGCAGCTTGCGGTGTGAGGAACTGAAATTTCTCGTGAATTTTACACGTGGTGTCCTTGCAGATGCTTTGGCAGGCAGTATCTTATTGCTTACGAATGCAGTAAATGTTTATTCACTGTATTTTGCTCAGTGATTCCATGGTCATACTGTGTATTCCTGTGTATTCTTCTGAGTTTAGGCTGCACTGTTGATTAAGCGTCTCCGTAGACTTGCTTTTGCCAGGCTCCACAGTTTTTTCAGGGAGCCGTTCGGCTGTTTCTCAGTGTCACAGTGTGGACTGAGACATTGTTTTCACAAACACATCTGTCTGCTCAGGTGGGCCATGAAAGTACAATGGTGACCATCAATTATTCACATAAGACACCGTGTGTTTGTGTGTGTGTGTGTGTGTGTGCATGTGGGACAAAAGCACATGCTGCCGATGAATATTTAACTCGTGCACTTGATCAGACCTTTTCCTCAGGAGACGATGCAGGAATGAAAATGAACCACCTTTGGATATGAGACAGGAAATAAAGAAATTAAAATTCTCTGTCAAAGGAGATGTTTCATCATCCTGCCATGATAGGGAACGTTGGTGGTAACCGACAACTTAATCCCATTTCCTTTTGCAAGAGCGATGGCTCAGAACTGTAGCGCATTATTGTTACAAGAGAAGCAGCTTTGCCAGTTAAACCACCTTCCCTGATTTCCTCAGCGTCCCCGGTCTCTGGAGTCGGTCTGCACAGATGCAGAACAACTGTCTCCTGCAGGACTGCTCAGATAAGCACAAGTGGATTCTCTTAGATGTGCCTCTGTTCACCTGCGCTTGTGAAAGCAATGTTCAGATCAGTCATTGTGCAACAAAAGATCCGGGCTATGCAAGTTTTTAACTCACAAAAAAATATTTACCTTTTCCCCAGAGTAAACAGAATTTAGTTCCAATGCCTGTGTCTGCGCTCGTAATATTTGGAAGTCTGACAAAAATAATGTACGATGCTGTTAAAGTTATTCATCATTCTCCCCCAGGAGCTCTCATTTGTTTGTTTGTTTGTTTTTCCAGGGGAGTAAAACTGCTGAGTTTGGATATTGTGATGTGCATGATTCATGTGTGTTGTGTGCTGTAAGTTTTGTTTTTCCCCTGATGGCTGCTTTGGGAGCCTTTCATTGAGGTGTGCACACCGAATGTGACACTGACAGAAGTACTCATTACACTTTCAGCAATCAGTAACAAACAACAATCAGTAATTAACACTGAAAATGTAGTATGCGTACTAAAAACTTTTTGTCACGTTATACTGTTTTACAAAAGTGCAGGTTTTGTTTTCAGCTTTGTCACAGCGAGAAACCGTACTGCTGCTGCTTGCAGAACCACAAAGGTCCCACTCGTCTAAACTACTATAGTTTTTATCTGTAGTACATTGTAGCCAGAGCTGAGGGAGTGCCGTTTATATGAAATGCAATGATGGAAACCTGAGCTAATTTGGTATGACTGTTTTAAATGCTCATGGAGGCTGAGCGAGTTACTGCAAGGACACTGAAATATATCAAATAAAAGTCAGTCAGTTCATCATTCATCCATCCCCTGATCCCATCCCTCCTTCGTCCTTTCCCTCTTTCCTTCCAGTCTGCGTCAGACAACATCAAAGTAAATGGTGGATAAAAGTGAAATTGTTTAGTCAAGAGTGAAACACCTCTCAGATTACTTATGGTATTTTATCAATGTACAAAAAACACTCCTGCCCATTGGCCTTAAGAAAGAACCAAGTATTTTCCTGCAGCCTGTGAAACTCTTGCGCGTGTCCACCTCACCAAGATTTGTGCTTTTCTGTGTGTTAACATGTTATTACCTGTCAGTATATTGCAGTATATTGATTATATGAGCTGTTTATATATGCCAAAAAAGACACAAGTCTTAAAACATGTTCGTGCACTAGAAGATGTTGTACTGGTTTACACCAACTGTCTTTTATATATTGAGCACTATTGATATCGTGTGACATAATTGAATTGTACTGTGACCGTAGCATCAAAATCAGATCATATCGTGAGATTCATGAACCCAGCTCCTCCGTGCATGCTTGTGGACTATTGAAAGTCTCATTTGAGGCCATCAGGCTGATGGTTTAAATCATCAGCTTGTGTGAAGAAAAAGGACTTGTACTGTGGCTTATTAGGCATGAATGTGAAGACTTAACCTGCGTGACATTTCCATTGAATTGGCTTAACATTAAATGACCACAATAGACACAGTTACATACAAATCATTGCAAATAAAGTTAAAAAGCAGCAAGTAAAGTGTTCATCTTCACTGCAGAACAAAACAGCCAAGCCACTGCGAGTAGTCGTATTATTCAGTGTTAATCCTGTTGTGTGCTAAAGTCCCATAAAAGAAACAAGTGTTATTACTGTGCTCTCTGTGTTTATACAGGTAAATCAGAGAGGGCTTCATTTGTTGGCTATGGAAGGGATCCTGGAGCATCTGGCTGCCAGGTGAGTGTTTTTATCTGATGTCTGAAAGTGTCTGTCAAAACAGAGCGAATCACCCTCTACGTTCTCCAGCACTGATTTGCCTCTCTTCCAATGATTTCAAAAAAAGAATCCATTGCCTTATTTAATTATGCTTGGATTACTGTAAATCCCTCTATTCCTGTCTAAATAAGAGCTCCCCTCTTTATAACTACCACAAACAAAGCAGTCATGTTTTTGCCTGGACTTCAAGTCCATACTAACATAATTATAACACTATATAATATTAACTAAACTCCATTTTAACTTCCTCTCAATGGCTTCCTGTTAGTTTTAGATTTATATAAAACGTGACTCTTTTTTTCCAGTTTCCAAGGCTCAACAAGATGTAACCCAAAGTTACAACCTTGAAATTTTGACCTGTTGAAAATCTGAGAACATCCTGGAGTCATTCAGATATCTATACTGTATATATCCACTATTTAAGTAAAGATGGGTTTTCTGCAGGAAAGTCTGCCTGAAACCTCTATCATTAAAAAAATACCCCTCTGGTATACATTTCTGATGTCCTTGTTATGGAAATGGCTTTTTTCATTGCAATTCAGTCAGTGTGAAAGATTCTTGGCCATCTCTAGTATAGCAATACATGATCACACACACTTTTGATTCGATACAGTGAAAATGTGAGAAAGGACACCCTTTGTTTATAAAATCATTTAGGACTATTAAGACATTTTGAGTAGGAGTTGAGGAATGTGTGCAGATCTGCAGCTGCAGAAATCTGAGATTAATGGACAGGAAGACTAAGAAATATGTAGCTTTCCACAGAGAATGTGCAAAGAATGTATGGTGGGAAGAGCCATAACAACATATCAATAACAATAAGCACTGGGGGAGTTACACAGTAATAGACCTGCTGATTTATAGCCTGCCTTTCAGCCCCACGTGTAACATTTCTGTGTGTTTTTTCCATCTGCTTAAGCCAAATAATTAAATAAGACAACTGATCTCATGATCTACTTGCCACATGGCTACCTGCCATGTGGCAACTACTGTACATCATTATCCACAAATTGCCCGACGTGGCATGTGAGATCTGAGGCCCAGAGCAGATCCCTGCTGAGGTCTTGATGCTGACTTTTTTCTCAGTCCTGCCTGTCAGTGCTCAGGTGCACGTCACACGAGCTGCAAATAATTTTGTCAACATCTCAAGTCTGAATTTTCCGAATCTCTGTGTCACAAACTCTACATGTGATATGGAGTTCAGTACAGTCTTGAGGTGCGAGGGTGATTCTTGCGTGACCGCCTGCTGCTTCCTCTGAGCGATATGCAAAAGCCCTCACCAATTGATTATTGGGTAAATTAAATTTAATTGCACGAAACTAATGCCAAGGTTTTCACAGAGATAGTCATAAGCATCCAAATCTGCACAAGTCATTAGTGGTTTAGCTGTGATAGCTGTGATAGTGTCAGGAAAAGCGTGTCCGTTGTTTGAGAGAAGACAGACAACGACGTACTTACAATTTATTCATCTTTGGATCATTAAAAAATTATACTTGATCAAGGACCTTTTCTGATCGCAGTCAGCGGAGGGCTGTTGCTCTGCACCCAACCGCCCAGAAAAGCTTAAACACTTCTCGTAACAT
>JBCAUF010000001.1:16598438-16615209 GCA_038406115.1 Haemulon aurolineatum | reverse complement strand
CATTAAAACTCAATGCATTTCTTCTTGAGTTTAGCTTTAAGTTTAGTTGTGTTCCATTTAATGTGTTGGGAAATAAATACTAATAAATAAACTTATACTTTTAAAATTCTCCTTTTCAGGCACTCCTTGCTATTCCTGTGCTGAGATAAACATAGTGAATCACGACCTGACAGTAAGAATCCTAATTTATGTGGGCCTGAATAAATGACCTCAATAAGACTTAGTAGCTGACATTTCTGGGCAGCAACAATAGCTGAGAAAATACTGGCAGTCAATTCCGCTGGAAAGGCTACGTCATCATGATTTCGGTGCAATCTGTTTCAGCCTCGAGTGCCCGAGTGAAGTGCAATTCTTGACAGAGGGGAAACTGCTGACAGGAACAGAGGAGGTGGTAACAGCATGGATCACAACTGATCTGCGCTTCGCATAACCATGCATGCTGGGCTATGGCAGTCTGACTAACACGACACATCAGACACCCCACGGCTCAGAGCAACGCGACTCAAATGTTATGCATCATACGGTGCTGGGGATATAAGAGCGAGTCGGTTGTAACTTGCAAGCATCGAGCCTTACCAAGATTGTCTATAGTGAAACTGCTACGCTGCAAAAAGATCCTCTGCAACGCATCATCGCTGTGTGTCAGCAGCTGTGTCAGAAGTAAGATAACCTAGTTTATCTGACTTCCTCAGAAATGTTTGGTCCTCACAACTCAATCATCCACAATCCACATTTAACCATACTTGGCATATACGTACTTGTCATGTTGATCATAAATTTTAGGTTTGGTGGAGCGAGGCAAATTGTCAGGCTTTTGCATTCCTACATCATTTAGGTTCAGATCAGGACACCTTTTGTCTCTCCTTCTCTCTCCCTAGACAGTATATAAACAGCTCCTCTCTTTTGTTTTGTGCACATGCAGTAGCTCCTACATGCAGGTAAGGCATTGATGTGTAGAGATTGAGTAAATGGAAGGATCTCTCACTTACAGTTCACACTTCCGATGCCACCACCGTGCAAGAGCTTGCTGAGGTTGCCGATATGCCAGGCAGAAGGCAAAACGGTGACGTTGTTGCACTCTGCATCAATCCTATCTTGCACAGTGAAGGCTTTGAATACACACCGTTTGTTTTGACAGTCTTTGTAGTGAGTACTCTGTTCCATGTGTGACGTTTAAGCACAAACAATTGGGACAGCATTTTCCTGGAAGGCCAAGCCAACACGCGATACTTCACTATATTTTTAATGAAGACTATGAAGTGAAGCTTCACCATTTAACTATCAATGGACGTGCAACAGCATTACTGCCAGCTCATGGTCTATGAATCAAACATCTGGTCTGTTATTTGTCTGAAAATAGTGTGAAAATGCCTCAGCAGTCGCATTTTCTTTTAATTGTCATGGTGGAGAAACACCACTCTTGAGGTTAAACCAATTCCCAGGTATTTCCGTCAATTACACAACATTTTGACACAGTGACTCACTGAGGAAGTGGAAACTATGAAATTACAGCACACCTTTTGTCTGCATCCATGATAGGTTGGATGTAGCACTGCTTAGTTGTTTAGAGACTGTTGTTATAGGGTATTGGAGGTAAGCACCGAGTGTATGCGGTGACTGCGGTGCGACAAGTACCGAGTTATTAATCACCATTGTGATTTCCCCCCAGAAGTTTTGGTGAAACTCACGCAATACACGAAACGTGTTAACGTTATCTCATCCCTGGTAGGAGCAGCAGCATACCACTAAACTTCTTGACACGATGGCTCATGGCCAAGTAAACCTTTAAGCCAAGGTCCTTGCAGGTCAACAGATATATATAATTTGGATATATTTATCTTACACAGGTCTTCCTGACGTATGTAATAGCTGCCACACGTTGCAGCAGCAGCGCGGCATATGGTATCACCCACTTTACCATTCAGCAACTGTCAAAAAAAAAAAACAACCAGGCAGTTTTTTCCTATTAGAGTAACTCAACCTGTGACAGTCAAACGTGACTGAGCTGATACCCAGCAAGCACGGGCTCGGTAACGTTAACGTTAAGCACTCTGTAAACACACAGGTTAGCAGCCACAAGCAAACACCGACGTTACGTTACACTTACTACCAACATTAGCCAGCTAGCTAGCAAGTTAGAGACAGAGTATAAGTGCCTGATCCGATTAGCGCTAGCTCTGCTGACGATTACTGAACACTTTCCTTTCTCTAGGAGGCGATGCCGAAACTTACCTGTGACATCTCGTAGGCAGCAAAACAGGAGAATTAGTTTAACAAATATCATATCGAAAGTCCCCATGAGCCCCCGTAAACTAGCTAAAGCGACCCAGCGACACCACCACCGCTGCTTGTTTCTTGTTTCGTTTTCTTTCACTTAAAGGTATAGTCGCCCTTCCTAGTTAGCTAGCTCCCATCACAAACACCGGTGGCTCTGCCTGTCTCCACCAAGCCCGACGTCAGACAGACAGACAGACAGATAGACCAGCAGACAGGCCCTCCTCCCTTCCGGCGTGTTTTGCCAAGAGAGCCTGGGCACACCCATCTCTCTCTCTTGTTATTGTTGTCATAGGTCGACGGACTCTAAAAAACTAAAGGCTACAAATCACCTCCCACGCCATCATTCACATCAACAACACAGGGACAAACAACCATTGCTGTGTGAATGTATCGGCAACCAGCCTGGGGACATGCACCAAAAACTGCAGTTTAGCTGCTGTTTCAATGATCAGTCAGCAAGTTGTTTACTTCCGCAAATCATGACTTCCGCGTATACCAACTTTGGGTTGTTTTTTTATATAAAGGCGGTCATGTTAGATGGAGGTCAAAATCCTACTTATGAGGAAATAGAAAATGAATGATAATGTAAAAGGCAAACTATATTGAGAAATATATTAATTAAATGCTAAAAGGATTAATTCAAAAAATAGCAAAGAGATTAATTTATGTCATCACAGATCTAGTTTTAATTTCAGTTTATTAATTTCCTGTGAGATTTACTGTTTGTTTTTATTTATTAAAAAATGCTTTTGTATGCACCACAGCTCATGAAATTGCTAGGTTGTCAGCTAGGTTGTTTGAGAACCAGAAGTTTAGATTTCACTAAAATATATTTACTATTTCCCAATCCTTAATAAATTACAATATATTATGATATAACAATATGTGATATTTGTTTTTCTTGTCTCTTGCAGGCAGCCAACTGAAAAGAGATTTACAATGGCCATTAGACCAATAACAAAGTCATTATAGCTGCACCATTACAAAAGATGGAAATGTCCTTACTGTATTGCACATAATTTCCTACACATTTCAATACACAGTTAAAATCTGTATGTGGACAATTGTACTGAAATAATGTGTATATAAACAGCAGAGGGATAAGTAACTAGGAAAATAATTACTTTTACAAGAAGGTAAAGCATAATGACTACTGGCGGGGGGTGGAGGAGGGGTGGGGTGGGGGGATTACACACATGCTCAAAGAGACTGAGTTTTGATTTCCTGTTTTGGTTTCCTGTATTAGATTTTTTTTAAAAGTTATCCCAAGTCTCCCCACCTCAAACAAACTATTTCTAAACAAAAAGAAAACAACAGGATGTCTCCATTGTTTCTATGCGCAGGTGAAAGAAATACTGTAGATCTCAATAGACTTTCAGTAAAAACAACTAAAACAAACATTTCTGACAGCAGTCAACAATGGTTATGTTTAGGTATGTGTTTTAATATTGGTAGGTCTTAAGATATCATATGTAGTTATGGTCCCCTGACCCACTTGGTTCTGTTGTTTGTATATTTCCAACGTGATGCTCTCAGAGCAGGTAAGATTCTTTGTGTTATGCTTTTCACTGGTGCGCTGATAGACTGCATACAAGTATTGGCTTATACTTGATTTATAAACTATCCCGCACACTTTAACAAAAATCAGATCAAGGACCCTATTCTAAAAGTAAAATAAAATGGAACAAGTTTAAAAAAACATAAATCTGACAACCTTGTTGCACATGTCTCCTTGTCAGCACTTCTTCCATACTGTCACTGTGGTACTGACTCAAACAACATTGCTATCAATCACATGCTTCTAGATATAGGATGTAAGAGTTAGAGGTATGTTTTGGATATGGATGTTCTATATATTTGGATCCCCAAAGTTTGATAGAAGAAAGGCGCTTGTAAAACTCCCATCAGGGAAGAGCTTGATGCTTCTGCATGGTTGAGTAATTGCTGCCACCTAGCGACTCTAAACAGTTACTGCACGTTGAATGACCAGACCTGTCAAAATAAGGCTTCTGGATTCACGTTAACAACACAGCAGGCTGTACATGGCTTTCTTGCACAGATGGAGTTAACATCTCCACAAGCCAAATGATCTCTGGAGAAAGAAGTAAAAGAAAAAAAGTTCTTTAAAAAATGTGTGTTGAGGTAACATAGAATTTCCTCCCTCAGTGTGGGATAGTGGGTTTAGAAGGTGGGTGGACAGCCTCAGGAACACTGCCAAATTTGATCCAATGACTTGTATAGATACTTTCAAATAAGACACTACATCACAAATCATAAAGAAAGAGAGTTGCTGAGCAAAAACCCAAATAATATAGAGGATTATTTTATTAGGATGGTGGAAACCCCCCCCCCCCCCCCCAATTAAAAAACATGTTTCCCTTATATATAACAGGCTTATAAATGATACCCTGCAAAATACTGACAGTATTAAGGTAAAGTGGGAATTGGAATTCAATGTTATAATTGCTGATAATGTATGGGAAGATCTGTGTACAAATTGTCATAAAGGACTTAACAGTTAGTTATGGAAGGAATTTGACTGGAAACTAAAAATAAGGTATTTTAATACACCTCTCATAATTTCAAAGTATGTGAAAGAACCTAATGTGGAATTGGAGAAAATATGGAAACATTGGAGATTATTCACATATCTTTTGGGACTGCCCAGTGATCCAAGGATTATGGAAGAGAGTCAAGGAGGAAACTGACAAAATCTTAGAAGTGAACTCCCCACTGGACCCACTGATATTCTTCCTGGGAGCTGTACCTAAGAAAACATACAGTTTAGATCAAAGGTACATGTTACGGATACTTTTACTAAGTGCTAAGAAAATGATAATTGTCAGCTGGAAGGATCCAAAACCACCGACCATAATTTAGTGGATACAGAGACTGAAAAGGGTCCACACAATGGAGCGAATGACTGCAATTTTACAGCTGAATTTTTCAAAAATAATACACCCACAAGAGTGCCTCACGAGTACTTTCCTGCAGCAAAGGTGGCCGCCAAGATGGCCCCCATATATCCAATCAAGCAGAAATTAGTTAATTGCAGAGCTGAAACAAAAACAAAGGCTTAACAAACATGTATGTTTACACATAACATTCTATGCATTTTGAGCAAAATAATTTATGACCTGACACATCCCTTTTTATTTCCTACTACTCCTTTGGATGGAAATAGTTTTGTGACTCTCTTAGAAACTACATCCTCATATTCATGGATACCAGTGACATCACGTCGACGAGACTGCTGCCATATTTGTGTCCATTTGACAGTACTCCTCAGTTTCACTATGGCAGAACAGATCTCACACTTCAAGGAGACGGAAAGACAACGATACCTGTTAAAAATTACCATTATTGGTTGCGACCCATATTTAGTATTTTCTATGACAGAAGCTCACAGCTTATGCATAGCATCTTTCTGTCTGAACAGTTTAAGTGTAGCTTGCTTAAAAGGCCTCCTAACCCTTACTTAAAATATATATATATATATATATATATATATTTTTTTTTTTTTTCTTTTTTTTTTTTAAAACAGTACAGTTACATGGAAAAAAATGCTATCTTAGTTTCTCATTCCACAACTAAAATGTGTGTTTTGGCATGATTGTTGTCAGACAGACAGATTATTGTCCCATTAATGTTAATTTATCTCAGAATTTATTTAATTGGCATATTTATTAATGCCATATATATAAAATTATTTATTTCAAATTGAATTCATATCCATATATTGATTTATGTTTTCATTTCTGATTATTATCTGATTATTTAGGCTAAATTTGAATGAAATTGCATAATTTCAGATGGTTGCTAGGGCAACTTGTAGGCATAAGTCAGTTTGGTCATTCCAAAAGTAGCTGGCCAAGTCAAAACAAGACCAAACAACAGAGACAACGTGATTAATACAGAAGATGAGGTGAGGTCCTTCAAGCAAGTAATTTCAGTGAGTAGTTTCTGTTTTCTTTCTACTTTTAAAGGTTGAATATGAAGAATTAAAAGCTGTATTTTTTTCTAAAATAACACATGTGCAGGGCATTGAGAGGGATGCGGAATAAAAGTACTGCTTTTCCATTAAAAAATCATATTTAGTATGCATTATAAATGTAAGAAATTTTGACGGGTTTGACAGTTACTTCCTGATTACATCATACCAGCCAGTAGCCGCTATTGGGGCTCTCTTCTCCACTGGTTTCCTCCTCCTCATAGCCTCCTCCCGGTCGTGTGTGTGTTTTCAATGAAGCCTTTTTATAATCAATTGGTGGATCGATGTGTTATCACATGCATGTTAAGATGTGTGCATTTATGTAGTCCTATCTTTATGTCGCGGACCTGAGGTCCCACCAAGACAAGAGCTTTTTTGTTTTTTCACCGAGACGAGAGGCTCTGATCATGCAGGTTCAGTTTTCAGTCACAATGTGGAAACAAGCCTCCACTCTCCTGTAACAAGTTACAAGTCATTTATCTAACATCACAATTAGTCCAAAGCTGTAACATAAGGTAAATACCCTGCATAGTTCATCTCCTCTGCAACTCTGATCAGAGCAGCGTCCCTAGCAACAGTGTGTTATACTTAGCAACGGTCTGGCAACCGACTGCTGAAATTATCTTTTTGTTGCTGTTGTTGCCTTTCTTGATCAATAGATGGTGGTATTCTGCTCACTCTCCATATTCAACCTTTAAAGGGGAAGTCCAGTGTGAAATGGACTTGGGGTGTGTTGAAACATAATTACTAGTACAAACTTTTGTCGCATAGCCCACCTCCGAAGACTGTCACTCCCAGCATTATGAAATACAGCGCTTTTAGCCAATGCTCTCAACAGGCTTACAACGCTAGTGCTAAAGGCGTAGCGATGCCCATGCAAAGAAACCGCTATTTTTACACCGTTAACAAGGCTCAAGTAGCTCCACACTTAATCGGTAGATTGCCAAGGCAAGCACAAACGAATAGGTAGGACAGTGGAACAGATTGCAAAATTAATTCCTCATGTTCTGCCATCCTTGCAATCTTTACCAACTCCATCCCAAAACTAACGCGAGTATTCACGAATGACACTACCAGCTGTAGTCTCCTTCATGCTCATCAATCGACTTATCATGACTTAGTTTCAAGATGGAGGCGAACGGAAAAATGTGCCAAGCAACTGTCTGCATAAACAGTCTTTTTTAATGAACTTCCGGTGCACTTTCAAGGTTCTCACCGCCTTGATTTTAAACGTCAGGGACCTTGGCTTTCTACCGATCAAGTGTGGGGCTTCTTGAGCCTTGTTAAAGGTGTAAAACTAGCATTTTCTTTGCAAGGGCAACGCTATGCCCTTGTAGCACTGTAGTTCGTAATGCTGGGAGTGATCGGAGGTGGGCTATGCGACAAAAGTTCATACTAATAATTATGTTTCAACACACCCTGTGTTTAAAAAGTACTATTTCAGGTCATTTAGGTGTGAATATTAATGCTGATGGAGTTTGATTTTTGCCCCTAGTGTGCTATTTGAAGATTCTGGTGGGAAACCTGAAATGGTCCCCTCAGAAACCGAAGATGAGATGGGAAGAAGAGAAGAGGCTCAGAACAAGTCCACACTGGAATCCCATAGACAAAATATTCTGATCGGGATTTTAGTGCTATTCGGACTAGGCCTATGTGCTGTGACCGGCGTCCTCATTCATTGGATCAGTAAAGAGCAAAGTCTGACAGCCAAGTTGCAGGATATGACTGAGAAGATATTCACTGTGGAGAGCAACGCCAAAAAGCTTGAAATGGTGAACAGTGAGCTGAGGCATCTTCTGAACACCACTCAGCATAACTTCACCCACGCGCTGAGCGGAAATGTCCAACTACAGCAGCTCATTAACACCACACAGCTCAACTACACCCTGCTGTCTGATGAAAGCATGCTGCTGAGGCTGCTCTTGAATGACACGTTGGAAGAAAAGGCACGGCTGGAGGAAAAGTGCAACCTTGTGGAGCAGGAGAACAGACGACTGAAGTTGAATCTGAACCAATCGCTGTACACCATTGCTCTGATATCTGCAGAGAGCGAGCAGTTGAGCCAGCTGTTGCACGATGAGCGGGAGACTGTGAGGCGGCTGAGGACAAAAAATAAACGCCAGCGCTCAATCCTGTTCTCCAAAAGAATGTCCTTACTCTGGGACCAGTGCAGCAGGACCACGCTGCAGTGTTCGCGCTGCCGGCCGGGTTGGACCGAGCACGCCTCGCGCTGCTACTTCCTATCCCGACAAATGGAGAAGTGGGAGGAAGCTCGCAGGCTGTGTCTCAACATGGGGGGCGACCTGCCTGTTGTTTTGAGTGCAGCCGACCAGGCCTTCTTGACCAACTTGACTTATCAGTTTATGAAGCAGAACCCTCAAGAGAACTTCCTCTCGGCGTGGATCGGGCTGGAGGACATGGTGAAGGAGGGTGCCTTCCTCTGGGTCAACGGCAAGGGTATCAGATATCCCGTCAAATACTGGAAGCCTAAGGAGCCAAACAATGCTGTGGCCGCCTGGGACAATTCCATGACAGGCCAGGACTGTGTTGCCATTGTCCCACCGCAGACAATTGGACAGAAGGGTTGGTTAAATTCCTGGGACGACGTCATTTGTGGTGGAAAACGGCATTACATATGTGAGACCCAGGCTCTCATTTTGCCCTGACTGATGGTGTGGCCTTATGAGGATTCTCCAGTTATCCGATCTGTACATAAATTAAAATATAATACTGAGTGTATATGTCCTGTTGTATTTTATATATTTTAGACTTCAGACCAAGTTGGGCTGCAGAAAAGACAGTGAAAGTCCTAACAACATGTTGTGTATTTCTGGATTATTATGTGCACCTTAAGAAGAGAGTGCCTAATTAGTCAAACTTAGTATTTTTCAACCGTTTTACAGACATAAACAAGGCCAAAACTTAATAATCGTCAAAAACACATTCTGATCTTCTGTGCTGGATGAGCTTAATTTATGTAATACCTATGTAGTGATATAAACACACGTGATATATAGTATGAATAATAAAGGGAAAACACGTGTATTACATGATATACATGAATACAAACTTTTGGCATGCAGTAGACTAATTGCCAATATGTAAACAGTTTCATGCTTGTATGAAAACGTAGGCCTATAAATGTTTTTCTCATATCATCCACTTCATTGCTTTCATCATTTATTCATGTTTAATTCAAAGCGCATGGTAAAATTATTTGTCATCGCGCTTCGGTTTCATGAAACAAAATGTGCGGGTCAAACAGTTAACCCATATTTGACGTGAATTTCAGATTCGTGGCAAAGACAGTAAAACATCAATTTTGCTGTCTTATTCAAGTCAACAAAATAGTTTGATGACATTAAACAAATGTGTTTCAAATTAATACTCACATTCGGATCGTCGTCGTCTATATTCAGTAGTTGCAATGGTATATTGGCTTCCAATGAAATAGAGGGCGGTGTCATGACATATATGGAGTCTAGAACTGCGGGTCCAGATCTGCAGGTCTGAATCTTTAGTCTCAGGGTCTGCAGACACACCCTCCTCAACGAACCTGGCATCCCAACTGCTGGAATTATTTTTATGTTGTTGCAACTACAATCTTGAGACACTAGATGTCGATATTCTGCTCATTCACCATATTAAACCTTTAACTAGAAAAATAACTGTGGTGCCAATTTCATTGAAACTGTGTGTCGTGTTGATATAAGGCCTGAAGAAGCTGTGCTAGACTACCAGACACACCTGATGTGATAAGGTGATACATACTGATATAATGTTTATGAAGTTGTGTGTAACTGTTTAATCTCACCTGTCATGTTATGTAATCAGTATGAGCACTAAGATTAATGATTGGAAGTCTTTAGGCACAGATATGATAAACAAGCTGTCACAATGTGTGTTACTGGACTGATAAGATCACGTATGTTAAGTCTTTAATCTTTTAAATGCACTAATGATGTGACTATATATTTTTTTAAATGAAGTAACTGCTAGCTGGTAAGTAATGGTGTCTAAGACAGAATGTGATAGATAAAGAAAGGTACTTTCCGGCCGCTGCTAGGGGCTTAAATCGAAAATAAAAACGTAATGGTGTAATTTATTTATGAATTTTCGTAGAGGTAGGAGTTGAAAAGACCAGCCAAAGATGTAGGCTATATACAGACACACATTTCATTCGAGTTTAGAGTGCCCAATGCCCATATCGTGTACTTGATTGTACATGTGAATGCTCTCCTTTATGCGGTATTAAAGTAATTGCTGCACCATCTCTGACTGTTTGGTGATATTTTCAACATCTAGCTATTGGAAGACGTTTACACAGCTAAATTAGAGTTTTGGTCCTGTGGCTTTGGACTTTTGTCCTGAAAAGTCCACAACATAACAAAAACACTCTTGTTTGCAAGTGTGTTCAAATTAATGATTGTGGTCCGAATTCATAGGCAATGACTTCCTCGTTTATCCGGACTGTGGTGAGGACCTGTCGCTACGCAAGATTTTTACGTCCTCACAAATGCGCGAGTATGTTGCTCATACGCAACATGTCACGGCCCCGGCGTGTTCTGCTCATGCTACATTCATGGATCCTCGTAAAAGAAGCACTATAGTATGTCAACAACTTGACTATACAGCCAACAAGACCAGCTAGACTCACTATAACCTATGCGTCTGCTTGGGCATAGGCGTGATACGAAATTACGTTATCAAATTAAAAGTCATTGTATACCCAGTATATATAGAGATACTTTTTATTTTATTTTATTTCTTTGATTTGGTTATTTAGTTGATTTTGTTTTGATTTTACTGTTTATACATGTTCGAAATAAAGATTTCAGCCATTTCAATCATATGTTAAGTTTGTTTTGGGGTGAAAATTGTTTCATAAAATTGTCTTTTTAATTAATCGTCAGGTAACACCGGCTAAAATGACAGTTTCAGTCAATTTAACCATCCGGTGCATTCAAAAACATTTGAAAAATTATAGTTCGTGTAGTAAAGTAGTAATATCTTGAATGTGTCCCACAATTTTAAATCTGAGTGATCAATTCAAAGAATACGGAGTCGACGCGAACGCATCACCGGCTGCCCGTTGGTTTTCTACCGCCCCCTTGCTCGGCCTGAAAGCAATTCACTCTGATGACGTCACTCGCAGAGTTGTCATGGCGTCTTTGGGACCGAAGCTGCTGCTGCAATTTAGCTAAAATCTGTCGACAGACTGTAAATCGAAATGGAGCAAAATGCAACGCTGCATCGAGACACCGACGGGAGCTCGTTGTGTGCCACGATCGCGGGAGAGATGGGCGACGTTACGGCTGTCGGCGGAGTGAAAGGAACAGCTGAGAAATGCAAGAATAGTGAGGCTCCTCTCAGTACTTTGGTCAACGTTAGTTGTAATAACAGCACCACAAATGTTGGTGCTCCCGTCGCCCTTAATGTCACTTCCAGTGCCGGGAAGTCCGACGTGCCAGAAGTGATCGAAGTCCTCCTCCCCGTGCAGCAGCAGGAGGAGGAGAAGAAGAAGACGAAGGACAACGCGGCGAGCGGATCGTGGTCCGGGTCCGGGGATCAGATCAGTAACGGGATGGGGCATGACTCGGTGCTGGCTGCAGAAGATAGCGAGGGTGGTGCCTCCTCAAAGTTAGTAAACAACAAAACCGACGGCCCTTCCTCACCTCCCGCGGAGGAGAGCACAGATGTGCGGGCTGAGGTTTCGGCGTGTGCGGAAAGTGAACCGACAAAACTTGCCAAACCGACTCGTCTGTGTCCGGACAATGCAATCACGGCGAACGCGAAGTCGGGGCTGTCCGGCGATCACACCTTATCGGAGGGATTGCCGAGTGGGAGTGACCCCGATCCCAGCCTCGGCGGAGAGTCCCGAAGCATAGATTCACTCGAGTCCTTCTCCAACCTCAACTCCTGCCCCAGCTCCGACCTGAACAGCGAGGGACTGGAGGACAGGGGACTGGCCCTGGCCCTGCAGAGCGAGTACGGTGCTGATGGGACAAAGACTTCGTGTGCGAAGGACCGGGCCGCTGGCCAGTCCATATACCACATTAAGTGGATCAAGTGGAGGGAGGAGAATACGCCGATCATCACCCAGAACGAGAACGGCCCCTGTCCATTACTGGCAATTATGAATGTCCTTCTGCTTGCATGGAAGGTAATGGCTCTGAGATCAGCACAGATCAAAGGAAACTTGACTCTAAGCTGATATAAATAGGCATGTTGTGTAGCTCTGATCTCCATCAGCAGTTATTTTATGGCCAGTCAAATGTGTGAGACTCCCTAATGATTCACGTGCACGTCTAACACCAGATCCATCACTAGTGTCTCTCTAGCCCTGGTACTTCCTGCTATAAAATTATCTTTTTGTCCAGACATGTCCATTGTAGCATTGTATAAGAATTGATTTCAACACGTCAGTGCATGTTGAACGCTGACACTGGTGTGATGTGTCTCTGTTGCAGGTTAAGATGCCACCCATGATGGAAATAATAACTGCTGAGCAACTGATGGAGTATCTCGGTGAGTGTTTGTAGCTGTGAAACCTTTTCACACAAGAGCAAGTTGCATCACTGATCAAAGGGGGGCAAATGTAGTGATGCTTGTATTAAACCACGTTACCTCACTGAATCTGCCCCTCTTCTGTTTGCCGTTTTTCACCCAGCTTTGACATTTATAATAACGCCACGTTTTGTAACTTGCAGAAGATATCAGATTTATTATAGTTTTGTACTACAATAATATGCTGGGCAGCTTTTACAGAGTCACACCGGCTTGAGTAAGTGTTGCCCAGGAGTCCACACTTGTAAACAACCCATAAAGCCAGCGACGCTGAGTCTCAGCAGCCTTGTAAACATTCTTGTGTTTCATGTCCTCTCAGATGAGTGGTCACATTCTTAAGGTCAGATACATACATATATGTGTGTGTGTGTGTGTGTGTGTGTGTGTGTATATATAGAAATATACATACACACACACATACATATATACATATACATGTACGTATGTATGTATTATGTGGGATGCATACATATACACATATATATACATATATATTCCAGAGTCAACAGAGGAGAAACCAGAACAGGGGAATCCCCCATGATGATCTTCTGCTGTTGCAAAGGAAACAGGAACCATCTCTTCTCTCTGGCCGTCTCCTGGCCTTCATAACTAGAATTACTCAACAACATCATAGTGGAGTGTCTGATTGCAGTGGGGGTTCGTCAGAGGTAGAGCTAGTCCTCGCTAGAGACTCCTCTAAGCCAAAGCAGGGCATTCCATGTCCACATCATGGTGCTCCATGTGTGCACCTTTAAGGTAGATTTTCCCGCTTTGTGTCTGTTGGCCGCCACAGTTCAAAGAGCGCTGTCGTCTCTAAACACTGTTAAATAGTGAAGTAATTTCTTTCTTCCTTTTTTTTTTCCTCCAAAAGTGCCGATTTGTGTGGTGGTTGGGAGGATGAGTTAATCTTGTGCTGGCGTGTTATTACAGCACACAAATTTAGTGCTGCGCAGTGTTCAGGGGCTGCTGGGTAGCTTCTGGACCTCTGCGCTCTTTTGTCATAACACATACACGCAAACACCGTGGGTGATGAAGCTCAGATGTGGTGTTCAAAGCTGGCACTGGTCATCAATCAGCACGCAGTGTAGCACGGCCATGATCCAGATGCATAGAGGCAGACAGATACAGATGTCAAGGGGACGACCAGAGATGAGTGAGCCCACAGTTCATTGGTGCACAGAAGTAGTTTGGGGTTTTCCCTGTCGTGGACATACAGTAGTGAAACCACTCAGCTGGCTGGCCCACTGGTGGAAAAAATCTTGACTCACACTAAAATCCTCATTGAGGGTGACAGCACAGAAATCAAGTCAGAGGAGGTTTTAAAACTGTGACCAGCGAGCTATCCTTTTCAGTCCAAACATGTCGTAAAACACGGCCACAAAGAGCCCGACTGGTGCATGGGTTTGAGTTGGGTTCATAAAGCATAAGTTTGCGTGCTAATTAAGAGAGCCAAATACTTAGCTCGCACAGGATTGGAGTCAGTCATTTCTCCCTGCATGCACACAAAGAAGCCGTCTTCCCTTTCTTGGTCAGTTATTACAATTATAAAGCACCAAAGTACAAGAAAACAACTTAAAAGGCGTTTTTTTTCCTCCCCTGGATACACTCCATTCATTCTGTTTGCTCGAGCAAAATCCCTATGAAAGCGTTTTTCTTTGCTCCATGTGTAGCTGTTTTTACTTAATGTAGCTGTTGATGACAAGAGGTCGATGGCATTCTTCTGACTAATTCCCAGGAAAAGTATGTGTTGACAGCACAGCACGATACTCTCGCCAGTTCCTAATGAATTAATGATTCCGTGAAGCAGTCTGAAAAATACTTGCACAAGAGTTTTTAAAAGTTTGGAGCGCAATAAAACTTGTACGGGCATAACAAAAGTACATTTGCATAGCCATCTGTTACAAAATGAAATATACTAAATGTATGATTCACAATAAAGATGAACGAGCCACAACAAAATACAAACGCAAACATGTAGCTTGAGGTGTCGTGGCCAGCTGTGCATATGTCGTGCCTTTAAAAGTAACCACGTAGCCCTGATGTGGTGTAGAGTGTAGATTCGTCTTACGAAGACATTTTCACGATATGAAAAGTCCGACGGGCAGACGGGGCTCTCAGGTGACGCCGCCGTGGACAGAGACTCAACTGATCCGACAGATCTGGCACAGCCTTTTGTCTGGGACCGAACCCCTCAGTGGCTTCTTAAAACATCGAAAAACATCTGCCGCCTTCTGCACAGGCATGGAGCCATTGCGGTTATCAGTGCCAGTCAAGGTGGCGATTGTTTTGCTCGGTCGATACACATCTGACAACATCTCCCCCCCATGTGTCACTCTGCAGGAGACTACATTCTGGAAACCAAGCCGAAGGAGATATCAGAGGCTCAGCGGCTCAACTACGAACAGGTGAGGCCCGCCCAACCACTCCTGAGGGTTATTCTCAAACATGCATGTGTTTTGTGTTTTGTTTTTTTTTTTTGCAAATGTGTGTGTGTTAATAAGCTGCTGACTGTTCATGGTACCCGAGGAGCACGGGGATGTTGGGATGAACGCACACACATACGCTCTCTCTCTCCTCTCTCGCTGTGTGGAGACATAATTGTCCAAGTTTAACACAAGCTCTCACTTTGTCTCACTGACACACTCAAAATATCTCAGCTGTTCCCACCGCTAGTATTGATATATTTTCTCCACTGTGTACAAAGTGAGTTTAGCGGCTGCACTGATGTGTCCACACTAAACACACACACACACTCTCAAAGCGGGTGTGCACATTTGCATTGAGGTAGCAGATAAGGTCAGCGGATGTGCCGTAATATGGAAAAAAGCATCGAGTCGATTGCAAACCACATAAAACTGCAGCTTAGCTCTTTTTTTCCATTGCTCTGTAGGTTACATAAGAAGTGTCTTGCAAGGCCCAGGGAACAACAGGGGTCAGAAGTGTCAGATTATGTTGTTTCACATGGCTGTGAATGCTTAGAGACGCATGGCTGGGTTCAGCTCCCGGCTATTACTGAGGCTGTGTATGTGCGCGGCTCACCGTGAGAGGCACTTGGAGATGGAGCCCTAGCTCCGGCTCCCCTGCTTCCCCTCCGTCTCCGCTGCCTGCCTGCCTACGGAGCGGGAGAAGGCCCTGCCTCTCCTCCTCTTTTTTTGCGTGGCCGAGCACCAGCACATCTGTGAATGATTTGAAGCCACACTTGTCCCTCATTCGTCGAGGAGGGGGGGAAAAAAACGGCAACGTGCAGCCTCCTCGTAGAATGGAAGCTCGCTGCGACGGTCTTTCTAAATTTAAGTTGAGCTGAAATACAACCTCTTAAATAAATCAGTCGTGCCCTCAACACGCACAGTTAAAGCAAGGGAGTGGTTAAAGAGTTTGCGTTGCATAGTTATTATGGCAGTCTAATCCTAGACGCTGGCCTGGGAGCTCTCCTGCATGTGGGTGTCCTCCTGTCCGTCCACTGTGGTTGACACAGTATGTGGAGAGCAGAGACTACAGTGGGCAGGGCGCCGGGATGGATGCCGGGAGCAGGGATCTAAGAGAGCGCAAGTCTGAAATGTGTTTCTGTGCACGTCACACAAAAGGTGTCCTCTCTTTTATTTCTTGGAACGATGCGTTTTCATTGCTTATTAGATCGTTATAAGGCGCAGCCGAAGCCGCCCTGGCTTTGAACAGTAGGAGCTCATAACAGAAGTGGTTCTATTTATAAGTTCGGCTTAAAAAACATCATCTGTCACAGGAGTGTATGAGGATTAAAATAGCAGTTGCGCGGCCGCTCTTTAGCTATTGTTAAATATTTACTCGGAAGAGCTGTGGAAGTGAGAGTGTAGTTTTGCTCGGCATTCGTCTCGGCGGACCCGGCTCAACAGCACTCCTACGAGGCCATTCATCCACGCTGACTGCTCAGCTACCGGGGGAAACGGGTCACCGTGTTTT
>JBCAUF010000001.1:16531880-16545042 GCA_038406115.1 Haemulon aurolineatum | reverse complement strand
TACTGTTTTGTATGAAGCATTTCAGAAAGTCCCTGATCTAGATCAAGGAACAGAGCACTCTACATACAATATATTTAGTTACCACTAATTAAATTATGCAGATTTTCTCAATGAATATGAAATACGAGAGAGAAAAAAATCACATCAGATGTAATGTCCTCATTTCGAAGGTTATGAAAAATAGATTTCACCCTACAATATCTTGAAATGCCAGCTGAATAAATGTGAATCATTTATTCTCTGATGTTTCAGCAATGAGGAGGAAACGTCTTGAGCAGTGTGTGATATTAGCTTTGAATTTATACAGTCAGATCCATGACATTAGTGCCAAGGTGAGGAAATACATCTTCGACTTTAATGTCACAAAGATGCTTCACATGTGTCATGCTGACATGGAGCTCAATTTTCAAGACATTACAGAGCTTGAAGTTAAGCCGCACATAAAATCACTTATAGGAGCTTATAGGAGATAGGAGCTTTACGGAGGACACAAGGAGTAATGAGCCGTGATCTAAAATGATCTTAACCTGAACTGTTTACTTCAAGAATGTGTTGAACTCAGTTACTCAACATTTACCAGAGACGGAGCGATCACAGAAGATAGCTTTACAAGTGCTGATGATAGCCGTTAGCAAAAAGAAGATTTGAGATCCTAATATCTAAGAGCCTTAGTGGTTTAGGTCGACTAATAAATTAAAAATGGGTTGTTGCTTAGCATCAATTAACCAAGAGCCAAGAATAAAGAGTTTGTTTTTCTGCATTACCCATCAACATTGATCGCATTTATTTTCAGCTGCATTTCACACACAAGTACTTTATTTTCTGTAAAAGGGGACTGCTTTGTAACCCCAGGCATTTGTGTGACTCAAGTCCAATGTCAGTTTCTTTATCAGCCCACGCCCCTGACAGATAGTAAAATGGCAGAGCACTGAGTATTAGAGTATTTGCATTTCTTAGGAGAACAAGGGGAAATTAATTTGTGAATATGAAAAGCAGATGGGGCGCACACGCTGGAATGCTAATAAGGTTTGCTCCTCTCCTCGGCAGCTAAGCCTCTGCAGACACAGCACACACATGCTCCTGTCCACGCTAAGTGGATTGTAGGTGGTCACATCAATTGATACAGTCAGACCCTTTTATCTGTGGTCTCTTACTGGTATATCTGCATGTTGCCATTAGATCAACATTGCTTTGTTAGCTATTAAACTAATGTAGTGAAAAGCAGTTTCATTAATGGTGGAATGATGTGGTAAACAAACAGCACACAGTCAGACGCCGGCTACAGGACCCTCTCCTATGAGATATTCACAATTGTCACAAATTCCTGTTTTTCTAAATCGTAACCTGGCTGTTTTTCTCTCCTCGCAGATCTCTCAGTTGTGCCAACAACCTCTGGCAGCATTCACCCTCAAACAGTCAGGTCGTCCTCGTCATCATCTTCCCATCATGCCTCTACCTCAGAGCTCAATGATGCCCCAGGCCCTTCCACTAGCTGCCCAGGCTCAATACCTGAAAGTATGCACACACAGAGGCCAAGTGGCTCCACTCGCACAGCCACAGAGGGTAAGACAGGACACGGCACGTTGAAACCAGCTTTCTTTTGCCTATGTTTGAAGCAGTTTGTGTCCAAGGTTGCTTCCTTTGAGCTGCTTATGTTACTTTATCACCTTTGTGGCTCTTCTTTTTTGCGCCTCAAAATGCTAAACCGCCGTCTCATCCTGTGCTTTTCTCAATCGTCCATCTTTCTCTCACCAGACGACAGCAGACCCGGTTTATCAGGTACAGCAGGGGACAACGCCGGCACGGCCATGCCCAGACTCCCATCCTGCTGTCAGCAGCACTCCCCGTGCGGAGGGCCCTCCCCCGGTCACCTGTCCCTGAGCCACTCTCACTCGAGCTGCCTGCAGGTGTCGTCCTCTCAGCAGACCGGCGGCTCCCAGCACGGCCACGGCCACAGCCACGGCCACGGCAACGCTCACCACTTCATCCACCACGTTCATCACCCAGCGCCACAGCCCCCCGGCACCCTGCCCTTCCAGGAGCCGAGCTGCCCGGTGGAGCGACCCAGCGCTCTGCCCGCCCCCTGCGCCGGAGTCGGCGGCAGCAGCAACAACAGTAGTAGCAGCAACACAGGCCACTACCATGACCAGGTATTGCCCATCCCCACAACGACACTGTCATCGAGAAGTAGTTTAGATTGAAAGCAAAGCAGCAAAAGTAAGAGTAGTAATTTCTTTCTTACTTCAAGCATGAATACTGTGCAAATGAGATGCGGAGAAGATCAAGTGTTAAAGCTTGCCTCTCCACTCAAAGCCTCACGATGCATCATCTTACCCTCCTCCCCCTCAGCAAGTGAAGGTCATGGTCCAACACTTGTCACTACTTTAGATGAGCTCTCCATCTTCAAAACAGCATTTAGCTGGAGACTCAGTTATACAGCCCACACGGAGGTTCCTCCCATATATTTTTCACTTCAGTGCAAAGGAGATCTCCTTGGCTATGACTTGAATTGTGTATGACTGGTGAGCGACTGTATTCGAACTCCCGCATAATGATCACAAAGGAAGACTCATTTAGTATTCCACAGGACGAGTTTGTCCCTCTTGTTTCTCTGTAACGTCTCCGCCTTCCCCTCCACAGCAAACTCTGCCAGTGGACCTGAGCAACAGCAGTGTTCGGAGCGGTGGAAATAGCGGGGCTAGTTTCCATGGCAGCACGTCAGCCTTTGACCCGTGCTGCCCAGGCTCCACCTCGCGGCCTCCCGCTTTCGTCTCCCAGGCCACCCCCGGGCCCAGCCAGCCAGCTGTGGTGGACTCGTTCGGCTCCTCCATGGTGGCTCAGCCCCAGCCGCAAACACAACCCCAGCCCTGCCGACATTACATGCACCCCTCCTGTGAGTACACCGCCTTCACGCAGCACAGGCAGCCAGACATTCACCACTGGTTTCATTTTAACTTCAGTTTTTCAAAATTAGAATCACATTTCGTTGTCCCTTCTTCATTTAGCCAAAAATAACATCATTGTGTGTGTTTTTAACGTACTGGCAGTTGGTTATTTTTGCTATTAGAAGGAAGAAAAACAGTCTTTTGGGGAAATATTAGAAATGCTCCTTTTTGTCTCAGCCAGCTGGAGGGGCATGTCGGCGACTGTGTTTGACAGCTGCTAGCAGTTACACTGTAGTGAACAATAGACAAAGTAAGCAAACTTGCACTGTAGGCTTCGTGTCATGAGCAGATGGCGTGTTTTTAGTGATATTTAAGACCCAGACCCACACCAGAAGCTAACCCGACCCAAGTAGCATTTGCAGGTATGTTAACATGCTATTTAAGGTGCTGCAGCTGAGCAGCTAGCAGAGCACTTTCCACGATGAATGTTGGTTTGGTCGCTTTGTCAAAAAGTTAAGGTGCAGGACGTGTTTTTTCATGTTTGTTTAAGAAGGCAACTTTTGCAGGACAGCTAATGTGGTGGTTGTAAAAAGTCTGTAGCTCAGTGTGTTTCTGCATGTTACTGCTTTATGCAAGACTCGATTAGCTCTAGCAAATTAATGCAAATCTACTGGCGCCGTCATGAAACCAAGAGACATCAAATACAAGTCTCTCCATTTTATTTTTTCTCAAAGACGAACACAGGACAAGATATTTCCGAAGCAGATATGTGCTGTAGTAGATGAAACAAAATATAATTTAATTTCAGTTGGAATTCAAGTGTCAGCTACTGCATTTGGAAAATTATCCCATTCGCAGTGCCAGCTGCACTCCTAAAACCCAATTCTAATAGTAATTAAACAGAGCCTGGTGGTTAATGTGCCAAGTGCTGTGGGAACTGCACCAGGCAGGAGTAGTTAATTGCTCATTCTACTCAGAATAGCTCAGTATGGAGAGTGAAGCGGTGTCACAAGTCGTCCCCTGGTGGGGATGTAGTAAGAGAGTTAGTTGATGCTGGTGCCTCGTCGTATTGCTAGCATAGAAGTCTGCACCTAAAAGAAGAAAAACAAAAAAAAATAAATGATTTATTAAATGGATGACTCACTCAGTAGTGAGCTCATTCGTTTTGGCTCTGCCAGAAACCTGTCACATTAATAAAAGAGGGTTTGTGTCTTCAACAACAACAAAAAAAAGTGCTACAGAGGCATCATCTGGTACACGATGAGCTATGATGTTTGCCTGCCGGCATGTGGGGCAAATGTCAAAGCCTTTCACCCACATTTTGACTGACACGTGAGGGAGAAAATAACAACTCTTTTGTCATTTCCTTAAAAGTCTAACAACACTCTGTAATTGTGTTAACAAATGCTAGGAAAATACCAACACCAAAAACAAATCGATCCAGTTAGCAGATGTCACCTAAGCCTGATGTAGTTAATTGCTCTGTGCCATAGAGCTCCGTCGCTCTCCATTAACTACTGCAGATGAGAAGAATATGACAAAGCCAATACGTTCAACCAAAGACAAAAGGGTGAAACTGGGGATCGAAAAGTTATTTAAAAACAAACCTGTGGCCCACATTGTTGGCCTGGCTGACTTTTCTTGTTTGCAGTGGTCCTGAGCACTGAAGTATACACCATCCTGCTGCAGGAAATATTCACTAAAGGCCTTTTTAGGAAGATGGAAGTGTATATTTTTCAAAAAAAAAAAAAAAAAAACTTCAGGAAAGACTAATGGGTTTGGGGCCGAGTGCCACAGTCAGGCTGGAATAGTTGGAAAGTATTGACTGACAGACTCACAGATTGTTGTTGGATTTGTCTTTCCATGGGTTTGTTAACAATAACAAATTGTATCATTTGTATTAGCCTTCAGTGTTTAAATGTTTCGCTTAATTTTTTCCTTTTCTCTCCTCAAACCCAGATGGCCCTCTAGCACGCTCACTGCATCATCAGCCCTCCTCCGCCTGTCCTCATTCCCATGGGAACCCCCAACTTACACCTCAGCCCCCTCCGCAAGGCGATTATGTCATTCCCCACACTGTCACCTTTCATCCGCCACTGTCATCCCACCCCCCGGGCCACGCCGTACCTTCCGCCCCTCCCCCTCCTCTGTCTACCCATCACCTCTCCAGTTCAAGTGCCCCGCTGGCCCAGCACCCGCCCACAGACCACCAGGCCCTGCCACACCATATACCGGCACTGGGGGTCTCCGTGCAGAGGCTCCATCAACACGAGATGCTGCAGAGGATGGAGGTCCAGAGGCGCAGGATGATGCAGCACCCCACGTGCGTACCGCCATCATCGGTCAATCTTAGCGTGCACATTGGTGCGAGAGATAAAACTCCAGACGTGAACCTGTACTTTTGCTCTCCCCGCAGACGAGCACACGAGCGTCCGCCTCCGCACCCCCACAGAATGCACCCAAACTACGGCCACGGACACCACATCCACGTGCCACAAACTATGTCTTCCCACCCTCGCCAGCCTGAGCAGAGAACAGCATGGTCAGTATCAGAGGCAACGAGGCCTGGCAGATGGCTGGTTTCAGTCCTAATTTAACCCGGGTTTGATATCGGCTTATCAGATATTTCACATTTTTAATGCGACTCTCCGCTTCCTCGGTTCTGCGTTCGGCTCGGCTGGAGAAAAGTTTCGATCTAACGATGACTGATCGCTTGTTGTGTGCGTGTTCGTCAACAGGGAGCTCGGCATCGAGGCTGGAGTGACTGTGGCACCGTACCCTTCAGGGCACCTGCACTCCCACCTGCCCCACTACCACCCTCCCCCCAGACTGCACCACTTTCCCATCCCCTTCATGGTGAGAGAAACCCTCAGCACACATGCATACATTAGCATAAATGAGAAAGAATCACTTTTATACCAAGTCTGGCTTAGATTAATGGTGTTGGCCCCTTATTTATAACATCAGTTATTTCAAGGATGGTTTGGTGAACCACATGAATAATGTATTAGCAATTAATAGTAGCTCATCAGGCATTTCAAGTGCACACTCAACAAATCCACAAGCCTTGAGACAGATCCCGAGCAAATACAGTCGACAGTTTCCTGATGTTATTGCTTTTTTCCTTGGTCACCCTCCAACGTCCAAACATTAGTTGTCTTCTCCAATCAGTTCTCCTCGGTAGCGTTGACGCGAGTGCACATAAAGTCGGGCTGCTGTTTGCCAAATGTGTCGGGCACATCCACAGTTCATCACAGCAGGCGAGCTCAGAATTAGGGGCTCGAGACGTAGAGCCAGAGGATGTGCAAGTGAATTTTGATGAACAGTCCCGGCAGAGGTCATTAGTTTTAATTTGTATCCATCTATGACCTTCATCATTACATATTTGCCATGTGAACACATTCAGCGGCGTCTCTAATTTGTGCCAAAGATAAATTATCCTCTTTAAACAGAAGCTAGCTTTAATTTTGGAGGCGTACACGAAAATGTTTAAGATTTGACAAAGTGTCAGTTACGCTTACCTTTAACTTTGATATATATTTTTGTAATAACAATATATGAAATGACAAGGTGCAAGGGTACATTTGTAATGACGAGCCAACCGGGAACTATCGCCCGATTTTGCAGCTCCCCTCAGCTTTTACGGAGCTTCGTAACAAGTTTTGGCTCATTGTTTGTCTAAATGCAACTTCACTGTGTTGGTTCACTTTTACTGCTCTAGGGTTTGTTTTTTTTCGGGAAGAACAGGCAGCTGTGTTGCTGTGCAGTACCTGGTCAGACACATTTAGTGACTTGCTGGTGAACATGGTAGAGCTTTTAGCGGCCAAAGAACCAGACATTTCCCTCAGGAGTTCGTGTTGGCTAAAGAGGGAGTAAATCAAAAGGATCAAGTGAAAGACAGAATAAGTTACAAAGTTAAGAGAATGTGTCATTGATGGGAATTTTTTTTCCATTCCTCACAGCACACTGGCATATCTGAAGTGACCTACCCGCACATTCGGTACATCTCATCTAGAATGACTGGCTTTGGAAGAACCTATGAGGTGAGGGCTGTTTGTTTGCCTTTTTTTCATTTTAGAGTTGTTAAAGTTCTCAGGTAAACCTGTTAGTGTTTGACTCATTCTGCCTTCGTCAATATTAACTTTTTTAATCGCTTGACTCGTCACACTTGACTGATAGCTGTTTTCATACTATAATAATACGTTTATTTGTATATAGAGGACACAGTCGATTCTGATGAACACAGCTGTCGCAGGCAAATGCAGAAAGCAGGTTATAATGCTACTGTTGAGTGGGGTCTAAGCTAAAGGACCACTTACTTACTCATTTGCTAGCTTTTTCCAAACTGTTCAACCGCATCTCATGGTCTTCCTTGGTGGAGTTTGCACGGCCGCTCCAGCTTTAATTGGCAGAGCGGGTCGCCTATTAATCGTAATGTTGGTGGTTTGATCCCTGAGCTCTGGGCAGCATCGACTTTTTCATAAACAAGTCTAACTCGCTGAGTCACTGGCTTCAGCTGCTAAATTGGTGGGGATTATTGAATGGAAAGCCAAGCTCAAGGTGGTAAAAAAAAAAAGCACTGACACACAAAAAAAAAACCCCACATCTGACCAGGTGTGACGCAGCCTTCGTGCCGGAGTGTGCACGTGTCTGTCATTCTCTGAGCGGGTTGTTTATTCTGCCTCCATTTAGGACCTGCTGCATTTAGAGGAAAGATTGGGGACTGTGAACCGAGGAGCCTCTCAGGGAACCATAGAGAGGTGCACTTACCCACACAAGTACAAAAAGGTGAGGATTTGTGAGAGTGTGTGCGCGTGCGTGTCTTGCTATGTATACATTGTTAACTGGATTGTGTAGATATTATATATAGTTGTGCATGTCTGTTACAGTTTAATCTGGGACAGAGTGCGCAGTGGTCTTTTGTGCTCATTTCAAACGTCTGATGTGTTGCCAACGTTTAGCAGAATACTGTAGTGTGTGAGATTGCAGCTGTGAAGACGTTGTCGGGGAAAAGTTTCCTTAGAGGTTTCCAAATGTATCTAAATAAGCAATCTAACACCCTGCCACCCAATACAGAAGGTGTTGGAGAGAGACATTGACCAACAGTTAACCCCTGAAGCTTGGGCATCTATTGGGAAAAATATGCACGCAACCCCAGAATCGGTGAGAAATAATGAACAAATCAATTTGGAAACATGTCTCTGCTCACATGTACAGTAGATGTTAGTATTAGTCTTGGGGGGCCAGGGAATTCGGCTCTAGAATAACTTTGATTTGGATAACTGTGATTTGTTTAGCATAGAGAAAAGAAATAGAAAGTTTTTTTTTCTGTTTTCAGGACAAAATGACCATTCTCTCTGTCCCCTAAAGAGTTAAATGTTTTTTGTTCAAGTGTTTGTTCTAAACATAGTTAACTCTTTTATAATTATCTTTTTATACATATTTTAATATGCATTAGCGAAGTTTTAGCTGAGCAGTTTAATGTGTTTAACAGAGAGTGGATTAATAGGATTATTAACCATATGTGATGAGTCTGCTGAGGCAGCTTTACTGATCGATGCTGCATAACAAAAGTAATGTTTTCCAAATGTTTCCCACAAACAGAGAAAGCTTCATGGTAAGCAAGACGAAGATGAAGGGGCAGATGAAGACACAGAAGAAAAATGCACCATCTGTCTGTCAATACTGGAGGAGGGGGAGGACGTCAGGTAAACCCCTCCTGGGTGTTTATTTGCACACACTTTTGAGTGTGTTCAATTATGCTTTCAGGGGTGTGCCGTGAGCGTGTGAACACACACATGTGGGTTAGCAGGTGTGGTTGTTTCATTTTGAAACTGTCTCTGGAGATGTACATTTTTTTAAAACCCAGAGGTCTAGTAATCAACAATAAACCCCAGAGTGCCTCAAAATTACCGGCCTCATGGAACTGCTTTTTGGCACTCGTTCAGGTTTTTTAAGAGGGTTTTCTGCCCTCTGTTGGTATATAAGGAAGTGATAATTGTCATGTTTGAGTTGGGCTTTTTTTTTTTTTTTTTTTTAAAGTATGTTTAAAAAAAGTAGTTTTTTAAGTTATTCATTATTTACAGTCATCACCTTTTAAGCATCTAAACTATTTAGTGTAAATATTTCCCATTCCATCTGTTTTCTGGTCATGGTCATATGTGCATTTAAGCACAGATGCAAAACAAAATGTTTTTGGGTGTGTGAAATTTTTTTCTTCACTATAAAATATTGGCAAAAAACTTTTTTTTTTTTTTACACATTTCTGATGGAATCAGATGTTCTTCACACATCCTATTTTAAGTGCGAATGTTTTCCTCATTGCTAAACTTTGCTAGCTAGTAAGGTTTCTCTTTGCATGTGTTTTCATCTTTGCTTATTAAAATGTGAAGGAGTTGCTTTGCCAGCACTGAGTAGAGATCATAGGGCAGCAGGTAGAACTGGAGATGTTTGAAGGCTGTCCTCCTGGGACATTTATTCGGCATCATTCTATATTTTAGTAACTACAATTCCTATGAAAAGACCAATTGTTGCACTGTTGCTTATTACTTTGAGTTTACTCTATACTCATACATTATTCCCACTGAAGATGCTATCTTGAAGGATTGCAAATATTTATTTTCAGGTTTTTTTAGGTTCGGTAATTTCCTAAATACAGCACTGTAGTTGGTAGGATGAGCAAGCAGTGCATTTGTTTGGGGACTATTTTCAGCCATGGATCCAGTGCACTAGTGAGTATTAACAGCTGCAGTAGAGTGTATGTGTTATCGATCGAAAAAAACCCACAATGTCCATCTTCATGTTAATGAAGGAACTCGTCATCCAGTGTAATGATGTGGCTCACTGATGTGTTTTTAATGGTTTGTGGATGCCGATGGTGCTCTGTGGTACAGAGAAATAAGATATATGAGACTCTGGCAGCATATGTTCGTCGGATCGGTTCATTGTTGATTTTGGTCTTTTCATGGGTTTTGTCAGCAATAAGAAAGATAAACAAATAAGAGGAATAATCAGACAGTACATCAGGATGACAAAAACAACAGAAAGAGCCGCGCATAGAAGAGGAAAAGGGAGGTACAGTACGTCACGTTTGTGTGCTGGTATAAACAAGTTAATTTGTCAATGGATGCAACTCTAAGGCTCTCTCCCGTCTCCTTTGCCTCTGTGTTTCCCCATCAGGCGCCTACCATGTATGCACCTCTTCCATCAGCTGTGTGTGGATCAGTGGCTCCTCACCAATAAGAAGTGCCCCATCTGCAGAGTGGACATTGAGGCGCAGTTGTCTGCTGAGAGTTGATGCTGTTTTTCTAACACCCCCCCTTTTGTTGAAAAATTTATTTTGAGATCATGTTAATTTTCTCTTCAGTACTGCAGTCAACCAAAGATGGCATGAATTACCTGCGCAGCTCTACTACGAGAAAATAAAAAACACCTGACAAAAAAGCATTGAGCCTAGAGTGCCAGCTATCACATATTACTACAACGGCTAGACTTCTCCATTAAGGGTTTAAGATTTTATTGTATTTATGAAGCTTTTATGTAGCTTTTGATTGTTTCCTCAAGTGTCATTTTTGTTTTGTTTCTCTGCATGTTTCCTTGCAATGCATTTCTTTGCACATATAACGTGGGCTTAACACGGCCTAACAACTTGCAGGTGAGGATAGCTGCTCTAGTAAAGACGCATTTCTGTAAACCTAATGCCTTGCTTTACTAGAATAGAATGTCAGCCTCCGTTTTTTTTGTTTTGTTTTGTTTTTCAAACATTGCAGGATTCATTTTACCAATCATTGTATTGATTAGTTTATGTTTAGAAGATGTGGATTGTTAGTGAAAGATGTTTTTTAAGTAAATCAAGACATTCCTAACTAGGGAAATATGTTAACAGATCAGCTGCTGTATTAGTGCACACCCAGTATTTCTAGAGTGGAAATAAACTCCGATGTTCACCTCACTCCCAGAATATGCACATGCTTTGCTACGATTACACCTCCCTCCAGCACCTTCATTCAACAAGACACCGCCATCACCGTCATCTGATGTATTTTAGGGAACCAGAAAAAGAATGTCACATCCTTTCTCTTGACTGTTCTTTCTAACCTGAACGATTGTTAGGATCTGCTGTGAAACTTTTCTTCATTTTGTTGTCACGGGGGGTTTGGGGTAGATCTAGTGGTTGGTTCCTCCCTGCAGACGGGCCCGTGATGGTTAACTAGGTTTCTGTAAGATGATCTCAGGTCTACATGTGTGTTAGAAATTTCACACAAGCCTGCAACTTGGGATCATTTTGTCAATTTGATACTGGCAGTGGTGTTAATTTGACTTTAATTTCCTGTGCGTGTGTGTGTGTGTGCGCACGCGTGTGTGTTCAGAGGGAAATACACAGCTCAATTTGGGATAAATATTTACCGTTTGTTCTCACACTTCAAAACCATTTTATCCACCCTCCCTTTTGTCTCTCTGTAGTTGAGCGGCAGCGTCCATTTTGGCTGCTGCGGAAAGAAAAACACTAATACTGTTGACTAACTCACTCGCATAGACTTGCACAAGAGAGAAAAAGGTAGGAGAGTAGTAGTGAATATGACAGTGCACTGAGGCCATGTATTTCCACTCTGATGAATATTCAAAAAAGAAACAAAAAAAAGATATTTTGAATGGAGTGTTGAAATGCAGTACTTAAAGCAGGTATCCATGCATTCATTGACTTAAAGGCACCAGGATCATATTCTGTGGGATTTATATTAGTTTTAAAAAAATAATATTAATAAACTTGGATAACTCTTGATTCTTTTCCTTGTTGTTGTCGTCTGTTTGAGTGAATGTTCTTAATGAAACAGTCTGGTTATCTTGTGAAATCCTGTTGAGTACATTGTGTGTGTGCAAAGAGTCTGAATCAATTTAAATACTGAATGAGTTTTAAGATATGAGTCACACTCAAAACATCTGGAGCTTCATATCGGTAGTGAACATCGTCCAATCAGATGCTGCCCCTTTAAATGCAATCGAGAATTCAAGAGTTGCCCTGGGTGGAAAATAATTTATGATTTTGTGGGATAAATTCTCTTTTGCATCAGTGTCCCCTGAGTTGTACATTACTTAAATATATTTTACTTAGCAGTTAATTGGTTTGGCAGCAAGATTTTTATATATAAATCCAGATGTACAGATAATGAGGTTAATTCCTCTCTTAGTGCAAGTTTTCATCACTGCACCAGTTATTTTTTGTTACCAAGTTTCTAAATAAATAATAATAATAAAAAAAAAATTCCATCCACCCATCATCTTTCAGTCACAGGTTGCCTTTATCTCCCAGTGAGGAGCTCAACCAAAGAGTGATTTTTAAAATTTTCCATTAAATGAACAGGAAAAAAATCATATTTGAGGAAAAGCATACTTTGTGAAGTAGAAATGTGTTTTTTTTTCTGCCCTCCTCTTGTGTTCACTATCTTGGGGCTCATTTTGCAGTTCACTTGTCATAGACTGGGAATCATTGCCTGAGACTAAGTGATAATTGTGCAAATTTTAATAGAGAGGGTATTCATATTTCCTGTCTTTGACTGTTCCACCGATACTATGATTAGACATCCTATCCTATAAATTAATTTTCTGTTTTTCCTCATATCAAAATGTCTAAACCAAAATAACTTGTTTGTTTTAAGGAGGATTGGTTTGTATTGCGAGTTTCTCCCTCTAGTCAATCAATAAAGCACCTAGTACAATTGAAGCCTGGATTATGTGACCAGGTTTATGAGATGATCCTGTCTGAAAATTATTTATTAATAATCCACTTAGTCTTTCATTTTCAAGACATAGATAAGAGCATGCTTCACAGAAATTCAATTTACCAGAATCTGGCTGTGCCAAACAGGCAACAGACAGAGCAAGATTCACCTCCAGTTCTCTCAGGACACAATGGCTAATCAAACACAATATGTAGCTACAACAAATCTGGCCTAAAATGTAGTCATAGAAGATGAAAACATTTTTTTTATCTAATTTGTGGTATTTGAAGTCACTGTACATTGGAGACTTGATAGTCCACACTGATATTCAGAGAAATTAAGTCATAAAATTAAAGAGGCTTTATAGTAACACTTGTTCTCAAGAGTTAGCCTGACTGAGGAGTTCAAATGAAGCCTTGAGTTAAAAAGCATCAAAATCAGAACAAAACATGGAGTGTCGTATCCACTGCAGCCACAAGGGGGACATGAACCACCAAGGATTTTTCAGTGTAGCATGGGAGGGGAGATTAGGAGAGCTGCACCAAATCAAGTCTTCAC
>JBCAUF010000001.1:16263540-16275569 GCA_038406115.1 Haemulon aurolineatum | reverse complement strand
AATAGCTCTATCCTCAGAGGGTTCGCGCTGGTACACAAACAAGAGAACCACAGAAGAAGAAGAAGAAGAAGAAGAAGAAGAAGGAATACGATGATACTGCAATACTCGAGTATGTTGACGTTTTGTTTTGTTTTTTTGTGAGAGGCTCTGATAGTTTGGATGAAACTTGACCCCGTCCTTCTATGGGCACTTGGTTTGTCCAATCAGTCTGATGTCCTGACAGCAATGATCAAAACAATGCATAAACATTTACCCTCAGCAAATATAGAAGTGAGGAAGCGTGCAGCAACAGTGCCGCACAATCTGAATGGCTTGACAGTATTCCTGTGACGATCATTTTGGGCAGAATGATGACAAACCAAAAAGAATTTAAGAAGAGAATAAAATTGCAGACGTGTCTTGGAATGTATCCCATAATGCAAAAATTATTTTGTCTTTGACATATTCATCACATTTAAAACTACATTATTTCCATGTGTTATCAGTGAGTGCACAGCGTAGTTTTGTTTTCATTTACGTTACACAACCCCACTGCCTCCCTCTCCATGTGTCACACACAAAGACGATAATATGTGTTGGATCCTGAGAGAGGTCATAAATCGCCCCTCTTGCGCCCCTCGTCTCTGTCAGACTCTTTTCAACAATGGAAGACAAAAACACTTTGAAAACAAAGCACTACAGTAGCTCCGTCGCTATCATATATGGAAAACTAGCCCCCGGAGTCATTTGACCTTTCGTATTTCTGAGAAAACTGGATTCCCTACCTGTAACTGCTAACCTCAATTTAATGCAGTGGCCATTAATAATAGAGCATTCAGCAGAGCGCGCTGCACAAATGCGATGCATCCATCACACTTGCAGAAGCGAGGACTCTGAGTGATGAGGTCTGGACAGGCTATATAACAGACAGTGTTGAGATGTGTTGTGCATACACTTCAATGATCCAATCTCTTCCAGTGGGCAAATAGAGACCCATGTTATTATTTGAAATCTGGTCATAAATTCAGACCAAGTTTCCACTCCAGATATGGCTTAAGCCGGGGTGGGGAGAAATTAACTGGTTAGACTCTCACTGCTCTGCTGTATTTTTGATTTTTACAGAGGGTCAGAAAGCTGGACTCAAAAGAGGATTTGTTGTCATCAGAGATTCATTAGAAAATCATGCTGTGTAGCTGAGAGAGTGCTGTTTTTTTCTCGTCACCAAATTGTGATTTGGAGCTGGTTACAGTCACTGAATGACGCAGAGATGATGACCCTCAACTTCTGACACAAAATGGAGTGGTGGGAGGAGCTGAGACAGAGTAAATACAATGTAACCATTACAACAAATAGATAGGAATGAGTGATGGAACATCACTTAGTCGTTTGTGGTGATAAGTGCATTTTTTTTTTACATTGGGTGCTCTCTTCATGCCGATTCAGTGTTTTGATTTTTGCTTATGTTTGCTGTATACAACTGTAGGATGTGTTGTGTATTTCATGGAGTATATACAGTAAGTAGCTGCCACATTTGCTATTGGCATCAGTCAGTTATGACACAGCTGAAAAGGGCTATCACTTTACGCAAATCCTCTGCAGCTGCAACAGCGTAAATAAGATTAATCGCCAGTCCTGTGTCATTAATATCGGTTCTCATAGAGCCAAATGGAATCAGCATCTCAATGAATGTCCTGAGGCCACTGTTCCCATGTTACTGATGTCAATGGGCTATCTGCACTAACGTTGGCACTGGCTGCTCATGCCAAGACAAATGTCAGCCCCGGGCCTCCCTGCCCAAATCCCAGCTTGTGGTCGTAAGTTTATTATACCAGACTTTGAAAGTCCCTTGCAAGTTTGCAGTTTGCGCAGCAGTACGTAGGGGCTCTGGGAAAGGTTTGGTTCCCAGACAGAAACGGCAATGAGTGTGAGACAGGTTTTCTGGACTTGTTGGTGGCTTTTTTCCCTGGAGGTTTGGATAGATGACTGCCGGGTGCCCCAAAGAAACTGCACTCATATTTTATTAACAATTTATCTAACAATTCCTAGATTTTATCTCCTTTTACACAACCTACAAAAGACCTCAGAGCTTGCAAGTATGTGGGCTATTGTCAGATAATTCAGCTGTCAGGTTTCCTATTTAAGGCATATATTGACTTGCATTTAGGTTTATACACAATGTTCAGACAGCTGTGATGAATGTATGTCGTGTTTGCTTTTTTCTGTAATTATGCGTGATTTTGTATGAACAGCTTTCACTCTAAAGGAATGTTTCTCTAGCTGTATCTGGAGCTCATTTGACATGCACCGTTTCTCGTTAGGACAGCAATCCAATATGCTATCATGGTATAAAACATAAACCAGAAATGTTGCTTTTTTTCAATTCTGTAATTGATAGTCACTCATTATGATAGTGGGTGGATGGCTGTATTTACATGTGCAGTTATATTTGAAATCTGGTTCAGACGACCAGTCTGACGGGGGAGAATGAAGAAGAAAAAACTTGTCTCTGTCTCTCCAAGAACCATAAATTATGTTTTGGGAGTGGTGGTTGGACTTTGACGTCTGAGCTAACCGACTTACTCACTCGTTGTGGCATTGTCTCTTTACAGTGAGTAGTAAGTCGTAACAGGAGATCAGACTGCTGACAGCGTGAGGCCTTCCTGACAGGCCTGCTGACGCACATCAACATTAAGGGGACCAATGGATGTTGCTTCAGCTATGCTTTCCTGGAATGCATTAGTTGCGTCTGACTGACAAACAGCCTTCAAAATAGTACTGTCCCAGTGGAGGGTGGGTACATCAGACTATTGTGTTCATCCACAAACGTCCCTCCATGTGTGGTCACAGATTTCTGATACGGGAATAATTTCCAGGTCATTTTTCATAACAAGCCTCACATGGCCTGTTGTAAAACTCTGAGAATTGATTTTTTATTTTTTATTTTTTGCTGTCTTCATGTCCAAGGATGCTTTGCCTCCTTCAGTGAGTGTTTTCATTCCTCTACAGTCTCCCTCACAGCCAGCACTTCCCGATTTCTGAAGCTGTAGTCTCCACTCAGTCAGGTTGAGTTGGAAGGAGATGAAGGCACAGGGGTGACGCTCCACGTTCTGGAGGTTGTTGGGAAAGTACAGCTCCAGGGAATCAACTTCTATGTCTGGGTGAAAAAACATGAGTTCAGAAATGAATGAAAAAGAGCCTGGTTCGAGCGGTGGGGATGACCTTTTGCAAAGCCCAGAAAACAATCCAAGCCTTATCTGTACACTCTATGTGCTTGTACGCCAAAGCCTGAGGCAACCCTGAGGTATGACTCTCTCCCAGCTTTAGCTTGGGAGACACAAAAGATTTGAACTATTTCATTACCAAACACAAATTACAAAAAGACATGAATGATATCAGTGGAGTACGTTGGTGGACATGTGAGAAATGTGGTGTGTGGACGTTGCTGAGCAAAGCTAATAAGGAACCAAATGAAGCACAAGAAGAGAGGGAGACCTCTGAGGGCAGCTGGCAAAGCTATAGGTGTTAAAAAGCTTGATCTTGGATAACACTGTGTCCCTCAGTAAGAGATCAAAAGACAAAACTTCTGTCACTCCTCTGAATGACCGCAACACTGGCTCCGGCTGAAAAAGCCTGAGAGCGAAAGAAAGCTGTATCAAAAGCACCTTCAATATCTTTCACTGTGGCACTGGTCTCACTGCCACTGAGAGTACAAAATCTCCCACTGAGAGGAAATTAACCAGGTCTTTGGCATCAGCACAGGAGCAATGCAGAGTTTGAGTGGTGGAACCGGCTGAAGAGGACCAAGCTGATGTCCAGCTACAGCATCAAGAACACAGGAGACTCCGGAGCAGAAATCAAATATTGTGG
The DNA here is from genome assembly GCA_038406115.1 of Haemulon aurolineatum. Lineage (NCBI taxonomy): Eukaryota > Metazoa > Chordata > Actinopteri > Lutjaniformes > Haemulidae > Haemulon > Haemulon aurolineatum. The sequence continues at coordinate 16,271,723 of JBCAUF010000001.1, read as the reverse complement.
GTGGCATAAGATGAAATGACCCATGACCAAAGGAAGCTCAGGGAAAAAATTAATCTTTCCACATCTGGTAAGTTATGATCCACTTCAGTTTCCAGAGTAATCTGTTGTTTTCATCTCAAAGCCCCTCACAAAGCCGGAGTTTGAGAACAGAAACAGAAAGTTCTCTGTTGTGACATTTTGTTGAAGTAATGACAGACTAGTGTTATATTCTCAAGAACATTTGTACCGTCGTTTCTTTACAACTCCACGAACTTGACAAGACACAAATCTGGCTCGTAAAATTGCAAACAGGTAAAAAAACAAAAACAAACAAGTACTTTTGCTGAAACCTGTGACACAAATTCTTGCACAAGGAAATCTTTACAAATGTGAAATAGAGTTTTTTAAAAAGGCAAGCAGTAAGTTAGTGAAGCATGCTAGTTTGAGACACACATGATGAACACATTTTACTGCTCATGTCATCCCACTATGTCTCTGTTTTTCATTGTCTGTCATCATCTTCCTGCATTTGTCTTTCCATTGCTCCGCAGCTGTAAGTCCTTCCCAGGAAAAAGAACATAACTTTTTTATCATTGGCAGCTCTAACACTTTTGTGGATTTTGCTGTCTTGGATGTGCTCCATGGCGGTACCATCCATCACTATCCTTTAGAATTAATGAGTCTCTGAAGTGATTATATAACACAGGACTGAAGGCAGTAAACAATTTCGCGACTCCATCCAGATAACACATTGCATAGTTTTTCCCAAAATATGTCAATTTTGCCAAGAATAAAAATGATGCTGCTTGTGTGTGTATGAATTACTCAATAAACCACTGCCACCACTCCTACTGCTGTATCTATTACTAGTAGTAACAATATCAGATACTTCTACTGGTGCTACTGGCCTCCCAGAGGCATACATAACCAAATAAAACAATAAAAATGTTAAAGCACGATCAGAAACACAGTAAAAAAAAAGGCTGACATGAATTCAAAACAAAATTAAAAAGTAGTAATACATCCAATCCAAATACAGTAGTCGTAAAACAAAAACGGTTTCACCGCATAAAAAACATGACTATAAAGGCTGTTTCAAGATGAGACAGAGAGGATGATGACTCATTCTGACAGCCTAAGCTCCTGGATGGTCCCGAGACTTGAAGCCCACGTGGAAAAATATCTGATAGACAATTATGATTCGGCTTCGTGGAAAATTTTGTTCCACACTGGAGACAAAGTGTCAAGTCAAGTTCTGTGTGAGACGCCTCGAAAAAGGACAGATGATGTACAGATGGCGTTTTCCTCGTCTGTGACGTAATCTTTACCAAATTGTTAAATCTTACAAAATTACCCCTTTCGCTAAAGTTGCCTAATCAGGCCTGTATTAATGCAAAAAGACATTGTTTGATGTGGAATATGTCACTTTTTTTATGATTAAAAAGCTCTCTTGTACAAGGTCAGACACATGTTTCCAGATTTTGGCCAGATGGAGCTGCAAGTTAAAAAAAAGTGCCAGATAGGATGGAGGTGAGGTGTGCTGTAGCTAATAAATTCTTGCTTTTCCTCTGTTTTCCTTGTCACGTGTCCAAGAATCACGAGTAACCATCTGATGCTGGCATTGGTAAGTGCTGAAAGGAGGCAGGTAGTCAAATCAGATTCGTACACTGTGTGTATTTGTTTAAGGACAGAGTTATCAGAGGTGAGCCAGATCCAAAGGCACTGTGGATCATGTTACTTGCTGAGGCAGGGAAAAGTTCACAAAAAATTCTGAAGCCAAATTTGAAATTGGAAACTATTTGACTCAAATCGAATGGCTATGTTTGAACTGTTTGTTCACATGGGTTGCACATTTTGTTTTTGTGCTATCAATTGTCCTTGCTAGGATTTCTAGGGTTTAGCAGCAACTTCCTCAAAAATAACCTCGGCGGAAGACTGCGAGGAAGCCATTCATATTTTGTGTATCTCTCCATAGACTTAATAATCTTCTGTTTCAGTATGATGACAAGAGCAACAAGTCCACTGTTTGTTGCACTCCACGTCTGCTTTCCAGCTGTATTCCCGAGGAGCCCAGACCGCAACATTTTAATACCCGCTCTGTCATATCTGACATTCAACTCTGCTGCCAGTGACCAGATTGGAAGCTATCTTAAACCATGATATAAATTTACATGACGTGTTGATTTGGGTAAGCTAATGCACATACTGAAAGACTTAACACTCCAACGGGCACGTCTCTTGGAGAAAAAGATGATCTGTGCTGTCCTTTATTGCTCCATTTATTGTGCAATAACAGTAAGTTTTTGCATGGTGTGCCTCTCCTCCAGTGGAAAAACTCAAACTGTGAGGGGTTGTGTTGAGGTTTGGTCCCAGTTGAGTGTCTGTATGTAAGCAGGTGCTCACTCAGGGCTCCTCTCTACGTCATGGTGGCCAACAACCCGAAAAGTCTGCTGTCTCTCGTCCAACCTCATCTTGTTAAACTGCATGGTACAACTCTGGTGTTTTCTGTGTGTGTGTGTGTGTGTGTGTTTGTAAGGATCACCGTTGCCCTGCATTGTGGAGTTCTTGGAGAGTACACAGGGAAGAAACTCAGCACACGTCTCTGCCTTCGTCTCAGCAAACACAGCTGTTCCTGCGTCCCCACGTCACCCCCTCCCTGTCTTTTGCCCAGAATTCCCTTGGCCAAACAAACCATGCAGGTCAACACAGCGGCAGTGGCCAGTTTATGCTGAACTGTGCTAAACAATTATTAGTTTAGAGCTCAAAGACTGCTCTGGTGAGTGCTGCCTTCGAGGAGCTCTGTGCCGGATTTGCTTTTGTCAGCGGTATCAGTGTCATATAATATCATTCACTGCCTATAAACACACTTATAGGAGGGTTGCACAAGTGAATTAGCCTTGAAACAACACATAATTAAAACAGCTTTTCTCGCTTTTCACCTTGTATCTGTGCAGTTTACAATGCATTGAGGTCAGAGGGAATGATTTCCTCCTGCTTTGACTGTAATTGTTTACATATGTGGTAGTTTATGACCGTGTTTATTGATGCTTGTTTTGGATGACATAACATTTCAGTTGCTCTCATAAAAGCCTCAAAATGCCGCTAAGTTTTACTTTAATGCAATCGGCAAGGCTTTCACGATTTTAACAATTTGGTCATATCTCAGCGTGAGTAAAAATTTGGGGGTATTTGGAAGACAACACATACGCACACAGCTAGTCAAACTTTATTTCTGGTTTTATCTAAATGAAAATTACAAAACAAATTGTTCTACTATCCACAGTGAGGACATCTAACACTAATGCCATGGCCGTTGCACAAGTCTTATATCAAGACTTACTGTACATAAACTGAAAAACAACACCATCTGTTTCAAAGGAAATATTATATGTAAAAATGTACGTCATGAGCCACAGCTGCACAAGGCACTGTGAATATCCTCAAAAACTGTATTGGACTCTAATTGGAAAGTGAGATAATATCTCAACATCTTTCCCTCCAGCTCCATCTGATTCATGTCCGTCTTCATGGTCCTCCTGAGAGGAACGGCAGCATCAGTTGTTTCAGCAAATGCTCCAAAGCAACACACAGTATATGTTTCTGTCAGATCATAAAAGATTTCCATTCCTTGTGTTATTTGGCATTTGTACAGACTGTAGAGATGACTGACTTTCTGTGTGAGAAGCTTTCTGAGAAGTTTTTTCCTCAGGAGACAACCTAGGAGGTCACAGGTGAGGAATCTAAAGATCACATTAGGACCTTTGTTGTCCGTGGTTAAGGTCTAAAATGACCTCTATTGGGTCAGCACAGCAACATAGATAGCCTACGGAAAATATAATGTCACATTTCTCCACTAATACTGTAGTAATAAGAATACAAAAGCAGGTCTTCTCTCTTCAAACCAGACGTGTTGTAGTGTCACTGGAACATTAGGGGCCTCGTTTCTTAGTTCGCTTTGTTCAGTGATGTGGCCTGGCAAGCCTTGCACATTTACAAGAGCCTCGTGAAACCTTATACATCTGAAGCAGAGACCTGGACGTCTCATAAAAAGATGCTTAAAAGTTTGCTTATGTACTTTAAGTTCATGATAAGGGGGCTTTGAGGCCACCTGATGATTGAAATGCAATAATCAGGATCACTTTAGAGTTGCACTTTATATAACTCACGACGGGAAGTGCTGTTTGAAGCTTGAATATGTACTGGCGTCACAGATTTGGTCTGTCTCCATCACTTAAGTGGTAGAGAATTTATTGGACAGTGTGGTACACAATTGTTTCTAAGAATACTTGAAGCAGACGTTCCTTGTGTTCTTGTCTTGGTTAAGTCTGCAAGTCTGCAAACAATAAGGATTGATTCCCGGGTTGAGTGCACCTTTCTTTTGTTTAGCTTTACTTTCAAGATTGAAGGGTAAAAAATGACCACGTTTTCTCTTCAAAAGGACAATTTATGCAGGTTTGACTGAAGATCTTATCTTGCCCAATTTTTCTGGCACAGAGAATGCTTGAATGTCAGGGGGCAACTTTGTGTTTAAAGAGTTTTTCAGCTAATTTGCTTGAACATTCAAGTTCAGACCTGAAGGGCTACCTCTCCTCCCAGGGTCCCTGCTTGAAATTCAGACCACGGTGAAAGCGGCTCTCTGCACAGCTATATTTAGGTGGAGCGGTTTCCAGTCATAAATCCATAACACAAAGAAGAGTGCTGTCTGTCTGTGCTACCTGAGAGGGCAGTGAAAACATCTGGATGGTGGACCTCACTGGCCCAACTGGGCAGAAAGACACATACAGTCTCTCTTCAGTGGCAAACAGGAGTGTTTATTATCGGGTGAATATTTATGACCATTTGCAATGTTAACTTCCTCTCCTATCATAACATCATGTGAAAGGATAACTTTGATCACAACAGCTTAGCTGATTTTCTTGCTGTAATGCTCTGAGGTGCACAGTCAGACTTGGGAAGAGTTGATGTGGAAAAGTTCCTATTTGAGTTGAACTGAGCAGCATTAGGAGATGTAATAAAACCATGTTTCCTGCCTCTCTGGGCCCCAGACAAGAGCACTGACAGCAGTGGACTCATCTCATTCACTCCTGAACTAGAAAGGTCTTAGAAGGGTAGAAGTGTTGATTCTCTGTTTCTGTTTTCTTCTCAGCCCACTTGTCTCTCATTTTAAAGGCTGCAGCAGGGTATTGAGCCATTTCTTAAACATGTTTTGATATTCATCCCATGACCCTGTCATTTTAGTAAATCATACATCATATGATACACAAGACAATTTTGTTAGTTGACACAAACACAGCCTTGTAGAAATGACAGCAAAATCAAATGCAAGTAATGTTTCACTTGAACCAGTTTAAACCTTTTTTTTTCAGGTCATGCATGTCTATAAAATATTTTATGAGATGGTGAGGTTGTCTGTGCAATGCTGCTTTGAAAATGTGAGTGATCACAGTATAGTATAGTATAGTTTTCCATTCTCACTATGTTTAAAAAGATGGTTCTTAAGTAATATTATGCACACTGTCAAGATTGGCCTTCAACGTGAGGTTTCAAAAGTTGGACAGATGCAATTTTGATTTTAACAACCTCTGATTTGATGATGTCATTGTTTCCGCACTCTTACCTCAGTGTCTTTCCATACCAGCATAATCCAATAATGCTGTGGTATAGCTACAGTAAGCCTTTCATGCCCTTCAGTAGAGAGTATCAAGTAGGTCTGTGGCCAACATTTGGAGATTGTGCAATATTTATACGCAGCCAGATATCAAGGTCAGATATGTTTGGCAGTCTCTTCTCACAGCAGACACCTGGTCAGAGATGCAGAGGGAGGAACTAATATGAAGAGTTTGTGTATTTTTGTGTAAAAGAACATCAGGACAGACAGGACCCCGCCTCTGGACTCATTCCACCCGGGATTGACAGCTGAGGGCGAGTGTGCAGCTTTTAACACCGATCGCTGTGCTCTCTGCTGAGCTTGACAGATCAATAGACTGCCAGCACAGCAGGCCTCTGGGAGGGAAACCAGCATCACAGCAGTGTCACTGCTGAACCTCTTAGCAGTGACAAACAGTGAAACCTGAGTATGACAAGGAGCCCATTTTCAACTTTCTCATGTTCCTGTTTAAAAGCCTAATTAACTGTCTGAGTGGATGTGAGGATGAGTGGTGGGTGAGTGGGCACATTTTGTTCTGTGATCTGAGGAAGGTTTAGTAGGCTAGAAAGCAGTGATTTCTTTGATTTGGTGCTTAATTTACAGTCACCTCCTTTCAAAACCAGACGTTAAGCCAATAATGAACAATGCAAGGGCAATTATGTGACACTTCAGATAGATGTGATTGTGCAGGTTACCTAACCCCATTAAAATGATTATACTGACAACATCGGTCTGAGACACTGAGAGTTTTGCCTGTGTAATATTTAGACGATATTCAGTGAGGTAGTCCTGTTGTCATTATGAGTCTTTTTTCAAAGGAGCCCTGGCCTGGCTTGTCATATCATGCTGTGTGCAAAAGAGAGAGAGGGACTTCATGGAGCATTAATCTGTTTACAGAAGAAATACCCATCAGGCACATGCCTCCGGTCATGGAGGAAGAGATTTCACCTCTTCATCCTCCCCCACCTGCCAATGATGAATGCAGTCAACACAGATCTCTTAAACCGAATCTTTGACAGAGCTGTAATGAGCAAGTTCAAATCCACATCCGTTTTCAATTTTCCAGATTTATTTTTATCCAGGAAAGAGACGGCAAAGGCCCGCTGTAGCCCATGAAACAGGACGGTCACATCAGTTGAAAGCAGCAAATGGAGGAGGGTGCAGTCTTTGCAGCCTTCCTGCTGTTGTGGTTTGTGGTTTGATATGCGTAAGTGACTCATATCAACCACGATAGAACAAAAATCTTTTGTAAACACCTGTCAGGTACGACACAGATGTTCCTCTGATTCAGAGTGCTAAGTGTTCAGCGTCAGAGTCATTACGTGCCTTCTCCTAATTCACTTACTCATACATTGGTCCATTAGTTTATTTGTGACTCTGCCAGTTTTTTTTCTTTTTTCTGTAAGCTTGCATTTTGTAAGGTTCATGACAGCATGGAGCCTAGTATGTCACCCTCGGTCAAAGTCAATCACAAGGCTAGTTATCACAGGGCTGATGGATTATCTGACTATAACCAGCAACATTTACAGGGTCGAAAACTGCACCTTAAATTCACCATTTTGTTTGTTTTGTTAAAAGGAGGGTGTCTACCTTCTTTCCAAAGATTCCTGCCACAGTAGATCCACAGCGACATTCCTCTATACAAGTGTTTCACAAATAATATAGGTACTATACAAGATATTCTACAAACCCTTGAGTGCGAGTTATATCATATACAGTTACTAGTTTTAACATGGGCTACTGTAGCTCAAGTGTGCACGGTGAAACTTTTCTAGGCTAATAAGATTACTCAAAATGCCCAATGTTAAAGGATCATGAGGGTGAACGAATATGATAAACTTTCATTTGACTGAGTTCTTAACAGGCACTGTAGAGTCCCCGGCTTGGGCGTACCTGGACCCATTATGCCTCTTTGCCTGTAGATGAATTAAGTTATCTGCCCATGTGCTTACAATGATACAATGATATTTATAGAACAGAGTCAGGGTAAAGTATCTCGATTATTTTTCACTACTTCTAGATAACCTCAATATGAAATATGTAAATAAAGACAGGAGAGAAAAAATGGCTTGCACTGTACTTGTTGAATGTTTTTCCCCTTTTCCGCTTTGAGGAAATATGTTAACAAACTGTCAATTGTAAGATTCCCCGTGGTTACACTGAAGACCAGAGTGGTGTTGTGAGACATAACGTGTGCACATTTGAACAGAAATGTTTTTCATTTTAGAGCAGACAACTTTTCAGTTTAGTTTGGACTCAGATTCTGTATCAGTCTAATCACAAGAAAACCACTTACTCAAGTGTTAAAATATTAAAAACTCCATTATCCATAAGTCATTATTAACAAACAAATATTAGTTAAGTCACCATTAAAAATCTGACAAAGTGAGAGGAGTAACTTCAGATCAAGATCTAAGAGATCTAGCAGGAGTAGAAAAAAAATGCCATATATGTGATCAAGTAATCCATGACAATGTAACTATAATTCAATAACACATTTCAATCCACTTGAACTGCAAGTATTTGTAATAGTAAGTTGGAGAGCACCCAGAGAAAG
>JBCAUF010000001.1:16250280-16263440 GCA_038406115.1 Haemulon aurolineatum | reverse complement strand
GTCAGTCGAGAAGAATCTGGCTGGTCCATATGAGCTAATGTGCTGTATGCAGCTGTCAAGAGTTCAAGCCAAGCACATACTGTACACGTCAGTCAGTGAAATGTAAACTTTTCTCCTCTCATTACGTTGAACCACTTAGCGTTATGGGATTATATAATGTTATGTAACTTGTTTGAGCATCTGAGATTCTTCCACTGATTGGGTTCACAGACCTGATACTGTGTCGAATGGAAAGAGACCACGTCACTATTTAGTTGACCTGATTTCTGTGATGCATGAGTATTTTTTGAGAAAGCATGAACACTCAATCTTCAGAACAGAGGAATTAACAACCAATATATTGTTTAGATTATACCCACTGTTGTGGATATGGTTGCCATCGGCCTCTGGGGAGAGTAAAGGATAGATTTCTTTCCCTATTTGTGTCAGAATCCAGTAATTAAGATTTGAAAACAAACAGATGAGCAAGAAAGAGCAAGGATTTCAATCTAAAAAACACATTTTTGTCATCAGATTATGAGCCCGTCTGAGCTTCTGTGCTGTTGAGCCCTCTCATCCCTCATCATCGTAAGTTAATGCTTGGCAACTTTCCGGTCATCAAGGTGGAGTCTCTGTCCATAACCATTGCTCTTTATGCCAAGTTCCTCCATTGAGATGGTTTCAGCATGAACTCCACAGAGGACAACTAATGTTTACTTATGATTGATGCCACTTAGTGTGCTTTAAATCAAGATGGCAGTGGTATTTTCTTTTTATTTTAATCATCGCTAGTGAGCAGACCCTTGAAATATAACCATTTCTCCATTCTGATTTATATGACACATTTTTGACCCAAGAAATACAAGCAATGGTTTTTATTTACAAAGCTTGACTAACAGGGGCCAACAGATGTATGTCTGAAACAGGCTTTGTGCGCCCTCTGCTGGCACTTTCAGCACCCCCACATGCTCTGTGAGTCAAACACAATGTAGATGTAGGAATGAATGATTTATGCATAGGTGTATTTCAGTACAATGTGAATCTGTCAGCAGTTTTACCTTACATGATTTGCAGCCAGGTATATGTCACTGTGCCTTTGATGTGCTGAATGTCATTAACTCAGTTTCGTGTTTCGAGTATAGTAACTTCACTTGTGTACATGTGTAATTGCATGTGTGTGCAGCATGTACTGTATGTGTGTGTGTGTGTGTGTGTGTGTGCACACTTGTTTGTGTTCTGACTGCAGCTCATAACTCCCCTCCGCTCCTTGGTGTTGAAGTTGTTGCTTCTTGAGGTGTCTCCTGGTGCAGGACAGGTGCCTCTGGTATGCTGTGGGTACACTGGCAGCTTCGCCATGTCTGTACACCTCAGTGCCAGTCTGTGGGGGCAGCAGGCAAGCCACTTGAAAGAGCTGTGCGAGACAGGCAGGCATCAGTGACGGCATTCAGCACATTTCAGTGTCCAAAAGTGAATTCCAGTCTCACAGTGTCAGGTGGGACCTGCTAAACACTGAGGCGAACATATTTTTTATCTTTTAATGATAGAACACAACTGAAATCAAAGCATCTAAATTGTTACTCAAATCACTGCTGCTGTTTTATGGGCAAGTGCAAGTTCAAAACTGTTATGACAGGTCAGAGCTCACATGCTGAAGCGTGAGAGATGACGGAGGTGAAGTTCGTAGGCGAGGTTTGCTCATTTGGCTGGTCTTGAGTCAGGCCTTCACCTGCAGGCGGAGAAGAGGCTGGAGCAGACAACATAATAATGACATTAGTAAAACCTCAGTGCAGTTCAAAGCATGAGATTCTGTATATTTTAGGTCAATTTCTTGTGAGTACACGCTGTAGCAGTGTATCCTACCTTGTCCTTCTTTGGCTCCCTCCCCCAGCAGCATCTCTTGCAGCAGGCTGTCCATCCTGGCTTCGCCCAGCAGCTGTGCTAAGTGGAGAGTCTCCACCATCTGCCACGCCACACTCTGCAGGGGAGGCAGGATCAGCAGGAGCTCCCCAAACCTCCCGCGCTGCTCACTTGTTGCTCCCTCCAGCAGCAGCTGGGCCTGGAAACGAACATGTCGAACCACCTGAGGAATCTTCAAACCTGGACACTCTGCGAGACAGAGGTAAGACAGGAGAGTCAAGAAAATGCAACGAATGCACTTAATTAATGTTTTATCTGGGAAATGTTAACATTAACAATCAAGAAGGCAAGAATGAATGAAAGAGATAAGGTTTTGTTGTATCAGGGTAGCCATGTTAGTTGAAAGAGTGCTTTGCGGTTGCCAGTGCCTCATTGCAAGGCATCCTTATCTCCATAGAAGATGACAGGTGACAGATAATGTGGTAATGAGATGAGATTTACAAATCCTGTTACAGAGCTCAACACTACCCTCACATCCAGCATCATCTGTCCACGGTCAAGAGTGTTTCCTAATGGCTATGAGTTGTTTTTTAAAATACAAAACAAATATATTTTCTAGCCATGCCAAGCATTTTTATTGAGGAGAAAAACAAAGGGCAGCAAGATTTGGCTACTCAGACTGTACGTAAACAGACCAGTAATTTTAGTTTTACTTTATAAAATGGGTTTTTGCTCTTTAGATATAAGAGGCGAATACTGTGAATATTGTTATTCAGAGGAGTTGTTCTGAAACTTTTTCAGTACATGTAATGTACCCTGTTCAAAATATGTTTTCAGCTAAGTGCCCTCTAGAAGCACGGCACCATCAGTGTCCGAATTATTAAACAACAACCTTGTAACTGAAAAACACTTAAATGCTCCAAATGTTTGAATCACCAAATTCAGGGCAAACCATTTTTTTTGTCATCATGCCATCATGCAGCAACATTAAGACAGCATAACACTGAACTGTGTCCTCCTGATAAGCTACACTTACAATTGAATTTAGTGAGAAACATGAGCTTCGCTGAGGATCTTTGTCATTCTCAGTGGCAGAGAGGCAACTGAAGTTCCACTCTTTTCCAAACTCAACGTCTGTTACTTTGTCTGGTTTGCATTGAAAATAGGAATATTGAATATAGCATGTGGTTTACCAAACTTACATTTACATTTGTATTGAACTGATTTAGTAGTTCATTATTTTAGGAATTATGCATGACTGCATACTTCTGAAAATATTAACATTTAAGAAAAAATCTCACTATCCCCAGGCAGTAATCCAAACTGCTAGGGATCCAGTCCTTGTTTTGCTTTTTTCACCAACAGAAGATATGGTAAAATCAAATCAATGTCTGCTGTCAATACAATGTTGTGAATTTCCCCTTCGAGGAGGGATTAAAGGTGTACATTTATTATTATTATTATTATTATTATTATGGCTAATTTTTTGCTGGATTCCCTTTGCAGCAGGCATGCGTGCCTTTTAACCAATCTGCTTCATTCCCTAGAGTAATTTCTCAAACTGACTGTACATAATCAATATTTTATTTATTCTAAGAATCCAGTGACAAACAGACATTAAGAGCACAGTTTTCTTGGTATCATTTGTATTATATCATGAAAATTGCTTTGATATATTGGAAAAACCTTGTTCTGGCAATCAACACTGAGGGGTTTCTCTGTCTCCTTGTTTAATGTAGGTCACCGTCTCTCCGCTGGTCTCAATTGTATTATATGCAATAAATTGCACCATACCGGGATTATGTATTGATCTGGTCAGATATGATTTGATTATTTATTTAAGGACTGACTTTGTGTATAAAAAAAGTCACACAATACTGTAGGATGGTACAATGGACATACTAAAAAATGACACAGTTTGTTTGTTTGTTTTACCAGAGGAGTGTAATATAACATTTTTAACAGGGGTGATTAAAAAGATGTTTGAATAAAGGTTCTGTGATAATCCTAAATCTACTGTAGGTTACGGAGACTATCTTTTCTGGGCTGTGGGGCAGAGCTGAATTCAGACCCTTTTGGTCCTCCATCCTGCCTGTGCTGCTCCTGCCTCAGGAAAATGCACCATTTAGCTCAGCAGGCAGCCACCTCTGCCTGACTGCCAAAGGACTTCACCACATCCTGATATTATAAGAGAATCTCCATGCTGAAACATGCCGAGGCCCGACCACTCAGACTAAACTGCACACGTGAAAGGCCAAGAAAATAAACTGAGCCGAGGGAGAACATCAAAAAATTATTCTTTGTCTGGTGCAATGGATGAGGTCGAGTGGCAGAACCGAAACTGCAACCCACAGTTACCCTCTCACAGACAGACCTGGGGCGAAGAAGACGATGGTTCTGAGGCAAGCGAACTCTTTGTCTGTGATTTCCAGCTCTCTGAGAGGTTTGACGAGCTCCTCCTGAATTCTGAAAGCCAGTCGGGATACCTCTACCTCTGAACCTCGCAGGGGGATCACAAAGTCGTTACCTGTTCAGTAAACAGAAACAAATCTATTAATTTGCAAGACATTTTAGCATGCTAAATAATGCAGATACATTTGGCACATCACTGAACAATGAAATAAAAAAGGCACACAATCACAGGGAGGTTTGATCTTTCCCACCTAGAAGGATGAGATTGTAATAAGGTAAAGAGCGTCTTGCTGCCCCCAGGATAAGATGCTCTGCAGAGTGGGTTCTTAACAGGGTTACCTGCACACAGACATGCACAGGTTTCATGTCACATGCAGCGGTAACATGCAATTCAACTAAAGCATCGACAAAACGGATAAATATCATAAAAAATAATGCATAAAGCAAAATATAAAAGGTAGTCAGCCCCCTTAGTACCCTGTCATCGATTGGGAGGCTGCAAAACTCTGGGATGTGTTTTGCCCACTCCACCAGCAGGAGGAGTTGCTGCTTCATGGACTCAAACACGACTCCTACGCAGGCTGTCTTCTTGGTGTTGATGTCATGACTCCGAGGTGAGACCAATGCTGGGAACTGAGAGCGGAAAAAGCATAATGTGAGTTCACAGTAGGCTCAGGTGATACTGCGATGTGGGAATGAGCCTTAGACAAGGTGTGCGAGCGCGTATTCTGTGAGGGAGATAAATGGGGGATGAGGAAGGTGATGATGCTGCTCGGCGTGCAAGTGCTTTTGCACTCGGAGAGCTGTGAAGGTTAAATCAAGACAAGGCAGGTAGAGGAGGTTGCTTATAAATGGATCAGTGATAAACAATGCTTGAGGGAAACCAAATGGTGAAAAAACATCCCAGCAACCTACAGCACACCTTGGTAGCTCAGTTGCCAATAATCGTATATATATCTGTGTGTTCGTCTAACATACAAAAGCATATATCTGGTTGTTATTGTGGATTTGAAGGTAACTGAACATCAGCACATAATCCCAGACCTAGTAGTGCAATTAAATGGGCTATGATTAGATGGGGTCCCTGGGCAATTTTGTAATTTCTTTTGAGTAACTGAATCCAGCCTACAGCTAGAACCTCCACAGAATTAAACGGCTGCCCATCTAAACTGTATCCTCTCCGTTTCTGGCCTCCCTCTTCATACTTCAAGGAGGGGAACCTTTAGCTGTCATATATGGGAAATATAAGTATCCAGATCTATCACAGAACTTGTATGTGGGATTTTCAAGGAACGTCGTGTTACCTGTTGCACACTGGCCTCTGCCTGCAGCAGCACACTGATGGACAGAGTGCCCACTGTCTGTCCCTTGGCTCTGTGGCTGTTAATGCAGTCCCTCTCATTCTGCACAGCTAGAGATTAAAGAGAGGAAAGAACCATCAGGGAAGTTTCTTGGCTTTTCCACACGTCACCTCCGCTCTCCACCTTTTTTTTTTGTGTTGTTTATTTTTTTACTCACCTCGGCTGCAAACATCTAAAAGAAAAGACCCACTCTTTGCCTCCACAAGGTCCCTCTATCCTCTGTGACATTGAGTTTGCAGCTCATGCCAACATTAGCCATGTCAAATGTTGCCCACCTTGCAAATGTGGCAGAAATTCTCAGAAAAGTCTCTTTCTGTGTGGAGTTTCGAGAAGCCTTAAATGTGAAATTTGGGAAATGATGTGATGTGATATGGGTAGAAATGTGCATCTTGCGCATTGTAATGAAATGCTGAAACCATAAAGACACAGACATTTTCATTTACATTTCTTACTGTACGATGTTTGTACAAATACTGCAACTAAAAGGTGAGAAATGGTGAATTTAAAGAATCTGTAACATTATTTCTCCCTCTCCTCTCCTTTATATCTTCATTCATCTCCTCTTCTCTGTTATTCATGTACCCAAAGTTTATCCATGATAAGAAAAAAGTGCTAGGGAGGTCGCAAAGATGACAAATATAGAGAAAATCTTTTCTGATACACCCTTTGAAGGATGTAGTGCACTGAAACAAAGGTATAGAGGGTAATGTTTTAATCCTGCTTTGTAGACGTCTCTAGATTTGATATATCTCGATTTGATATTCTGATGTTGACAACAGCTTCTTATATTTGCCGCTGACAATAAGAAAAGGGGGCGTGCGTGCCTGGATGCTTGATGGTGTGGATTATGTTTAGCGGAGGAGATGTCATCACATGTTGATGACCCCTCTGTGAGAGTCATTAGAAACAGAGCAATCTGGATGGCTCCAGACTGATTCCAATATGGCTCTACGAAGTCAGACAACAGGACAGAGTGTCAGAATAATCAGTCATCAGAGCTGTCCTCTCTGCAACCAATCAGGAGCATATTAATCAAACTGGAGGAGGAGAAGAAGCTGGAGGGACCCTCTGTGCTTCACTGACGTGGTCCTGCATGACAATGTCCCAAATTAATCTTCTGTGGAACATCAGTTAAGGCTGGATTTGGAATAAATAGTTACAGGACCGTGTACAAAATGAGTCTTGTTTAATGCTTTACTCATGTGTTTCTACCACAGCCGTATCTTCTTGCTTAATTTGAAAGTAATATTGCAGCATTTTATGCAAACCAGGCAAATTAGTGAAGTAGACATTCAAATTAGTGGCCCTGGCCTTCACTGCAGGGGGTTGTGAGCACCATCTTTCCTAAAAGCAGAACAAATATTTGCCTATGCTCAGCCATGTTAATTATTCATGTGTAGAGACTATTCATGGCTCTTCTGATCGCATCTCTTTCTCCCTGCTTATCTGTGAGTCAGTGGAAGATAAGACCAATGGTACTGTATACAGACTGCACATAAACACATACATGGAAATGAATGCGTGACACACTCACTGCTGCTCAAGAAAAAAACAGAAACTATATTTTTCTTATGAAACCATCCTTGATCCTCTAGTTTTTTTCCTAAAAGTAAGACGTAACATGTTTTCAGTACAAATGATGAACAGTGAAATTTTAAAGTTTTGAATTACAATCTGGACCATTCATGCAGGCTCTTGTGCTTTAATTACATTTTGAAATTCAATAACCGAAGGTAATCTGCACTAAATAAAAAAAGAAATCTGCTTAAGAAGTGAAAAATATATCTACTGACCTTCCTTTCTCATTCCAGCCTTGAAGCACTTTTTTAGTCTGCAGTAACGGCACTGGTTCCTTTTGTCTTTGTCCACAACACATTGCCTTTTGAACCTGAAAAAGTGCAGTATAATATAACAGTTTCACATACATAGTACAAACATACTTAATACAGCTGTGAGTTTTACACTGATTTAGCATTGCACTTCTGTAACATTACTGGACTCATGATAAACAGTTTTCAAACCAAGATGGACACCACAGAACCAAAGATATCTGCCTTTATTTATTCTCCACTCTTTCGTTTTCCTCCCATTCCAAAATCTGGTGCCTGCATTACCCACAATGCAACTTGACTGCTGACAGCTCAGAGAAGATTCATGTGTGTTTTGCTAGCAGTAGACCATCAGTGTTCCTCTTGTTTGCAAGAGGGACACACAATTGCATATTGAATATTCTGAGGTTTAGCAAATGATCATATTTTGTTCATGAGCTCTCACATGTTGCGACCTGACAACTCACTCCATGCTCAGCCTCACCTTTTGCAAGCTGAGACATGGCAGAATCTGCTGTCTGCAAAGTGTGTCTGCAAGTTTCGGGTCCACTGTCATCATGTACATGTTATTGCTTCCGTGCCTGGTCTAGTCCCAGCTATTGCTAGCTTTGACACATATTACCATCCTGCACAATACAATGGGTGACAACTTTAACACCACCTCTCACTTCAACTTGAATAAAGATTTTTTTGTTTTTAATTCTCAGCATCATGTCATGGCTCCTGGTGTGTATTCCCTGTCACAAAGAGTATATTGCAACATGTTGGTGCACATTAGAATACAACATGAATACTGTGAATTGTCTGTTGTATTGATGAGAATCTACTCACCTGCAGTTGTAAGTGTGGTTGTTGCGAATGCTCCTCCTGAAGAAACCCTTGCAGCCATCACAGCTGGATGCACCATAATGTTTACCTGTGGCTCTGTCTGCGCATATGGAACACAGAGCTCTACCTCCGTCTGGCTGTGGCTGTGATGAGGCAGGTGCTGACACTTCTGACCCTGTCAATTAAAAGATAAGAGACACAAAATATATGATAAAATACAGTAGGCCAATACAGTGAAAATGCCTGAGGAAAGTCTGAATAAAAGACAAGAGATAGATATTGGCATGGTAGGTGATTTTTTTCCCCTCTTTGACCTTTAAGACATGGACCCCTTTTATTTGGTTGCTAATGAATAAGTAAATATCTTTGAGTCTAATCTAATAAGCCCCTCAAGCATCTAAGACGGATCACGTAGCTGAGAGAACGTTAGCTTTGTTAAGAGCACATACAGGCACCTTGACAGAGACAATCACTCACGATCCTTTTCATCAACGGAGCCACATAATGAATCATATTCCTCCTCTGTGAACAGAAATAACCTTGTGCATTGACAGAACTTTGCAGCAAGGTGTTGATTGTGAACCTGCAGCCCCTTAGGAATCACCCAGGCACTGTTTCACAGGTCTGGAAGGAGCAGTGGGGATGATAATAAAAGCAGGGTTATAGGTAGAGATATCACTGCTCTATTTGACTGCCAGTGCCATAGGCCTCGTAGGAACACTGCTAGTTATTACTCAGGAGGAAGAGGAAACTCCCCATTTAATTAAAGCAGTTAGAGGTCAGTGGCAAGCCAAAGTCCACTACTCTCCTCTGGCTAATTTTACATTGGGCACTCTGTTTAAATTCTCCTTCCATGTTGCTCTAAATTGCATCCTGCCAGTGTTTGATTGCTGCAGGACTGTCTCTCTTAAAAGCACCGACAAACACACGTTCATGGTGCTGCGTGCTCCTGCACCAGTGCTTTCACTGTGCAGACCCCTGGCTATAATGTATGTAAATTGCATATTTAGTTTAGGGAGATGAGGCAGCCAGGGATTACAGTTTAACAAGGAAAATGCTTTCTGTGGTCAAAGATCAGTTAGATTAAATTAAGAGATTAGAATACATTTGCCTTGCAGTTATCTGGATTTGAAGAGCGGCCTGTTGGTAAAGCTTCTTTATTCAAAGTGGTGAGGAGAGGGCCTGATTCAACTCAACGGAGCTCTAATAATAATGATGACAGAGGATAAGATTATGAAAGAAATTAGATCAGAATGCAAACTAATGGAGAATGCTGAAACGATTAGTCCAAAGACAGAAAATTAATCTCCAACTATGTTGATCATTGATTTATCATTTAAATTATTTTTAAAGCATGAACGCAAACATGACATGTTTCTTGCTTCTCTAAGATATTGATTTGCTGCTTCTCTCTCTTTTATATCTTTTTAAAGTTTCCTTGAACCATTGATTGGACTAAGCAAGCAATTGAAAGACACTGGACAACAGAAAACAATCATCAATTGCAGCCCTTATCTGGTGCATTTCCAACTTGACTGTCTTTTTCTGATTATTCCTATTTCAATATTTTGTGGAGTGACAGCTGGTGGCTTCTCCTTGTAGACCAGAATGATTTAGGTGAAGTTGTTATCATCGTACCTGTTGTTTTTGTTTGCTGTGGTATCACCATCATATCGTTTAAGTGTTCAGGGTCTGTCCTGCTATGACTGTACTCCACTTTAAGAACGGTCCCAGTAATCTTCATGACTCTGATCAGGCTCTACGGTGAGAAGGGATTTGAGACTGGTTGATATGCAAAACTCCACCAATATTCACTGCAACTCCCAGATCATGCATTCAGCTCAGTTCCTCCTCGTCACAGGTAGGATCCCATGTGTGGACCCCAATAACTTTCTTTCTTCACAGTTTTTGGCAGCTTCTGTTTTTGTCTTCTTGATCCGCTCTCTTGAACTCCTTCAAAATGTCACTTTTGACATTTTCGTGGTGAGTTAAAATAGCTGCTACGTGATGGTCCACTCCAGTGACTGCTACTGAAATTTGGCCCACTGTCTGTTTGCTTGTTCCTTATCGGTAAAGCATATAAAGGGGAGAGTTCAGAGACAGATAAACGTTACTCACTGTGAGGACCTAAAACAGATAAGACCTGTGAGACAGACATGTGACTTGCATGTTACAATATATTCATGACAAGTTTATTTTATTAGGAAGATAAATGTCATAAAAAAAGTCAATAGAGTCAAAGACAAGTCCAAAGGTTGCATGCTGGGATGTCTTTTAGCGAACTTTAGCTGAGAATTTACATGGTATTCTCTTAACCTGGACAATCAATATGGCACAGAAGAGTGATACAGCACAAATAAACAAAGAGGGAGACTTTTGATAAGAGTGTGGACGGTGCCTGAGTAACCTTTGCTTTTAGTTTTCGAGGTAAGTGATATTGTACAACACCATGGCTCATTGCAGGGGGTGACATTTGCTTACAGTGTGTGGCCGTCTCCATAGCCTTGATAAAGAGTGGTTTACTTTCAATGTAGAGAGAGACTTCAATCTGTTGTTCACCTTTGCCCATGAGTACAGCATGCCATCATATCTTTTGTGTTTACAAATTGAGATAATTACAAGTTTGCAAGACAGCTTGGCCATCTGTTCAATTACTACACTTCAGAAAAGTAATTTAGATGTTTTATTTTTGAGAAATGTCATTCAGAAAATCATAACTCACCATAGTGCATTAATATGTTTGTGATAATTCTCATAATGGTAACGAAAAGAAAAAAAAGGTACAAATCTGTACTTACAAAAATCCTGGCTAGGTTTACAAGGTGGAAATAAATTTGTGGTTGTTTTCCAGGTGCAAATCTTCATGTTTACTTCTGTGTATTAATCAGAATCCTTTTTGAAAATGTTTTTTATTCCATTGGTCAATTCATTATCTCAGTACATGATTTCAAATACAGGACAGATGGACATGGTGTGTGTATATTGAGACAGTTTTGAAAAAGTGAAAGACAGGGATAAAGGTGAACGTGGTCATACCATTTTTTTTTCTTTTTACAAATTATAACAAATTATATGTCAGACCACATATGAGCTTTCCCAGTACTGATATCCATCATACTTTGGTGTAATGGGATTTCCTGGGTGAGTAGCACTCCTTCCTTGAATGTCACGCTAGGCCGCAGGTCAGACCTCCCCTGGCAGTGGCTCGCACACTCAAGCTTTGTTTAGGTGATTGATAGATCATCAAAACCTCAAAGTTGTAAGAGGACTGCAGAGTGAGCTTCTACGCTCGGTGAGGTTCCACCAAGAAAGGGTTAAAAAAAAGGCCCATGAATTTTGATTGTCTAGCTTGTAAATCTGTAAACAACACCTTCAAAATAATAAAAAAAAATGTTACACTATATACTACAACTGTGCGTTTCTACTTTTAAACCCTTAACAACTCAATATTAATCAATTACAACAAAAATGTTAAATTTAGTCCCATCAATCTGTGTTAATCTATTAATCTTGACGAGGAAAGCAATCACACAGATGACCATCATTCAGGGCAAGAAGGCAGGACATTATTTTCTCTGTCCACTAGGTGGCGCAAGAGTACACCACATTGAGCTAAACCAACCTCAGTTTTAATCTGAGCAGGAGCCACAGTTGACCAAGGAGGTGCATCATCAAGGTAGTTATGAAACACTTTTGGGTCTATAATCTACTTGATATTAATTTGATATTAAAAGAGCATTATACTATACTGCATAATTAAAGGGTGTCAGCATCCGTTCAACTGTTCATTTGACAATAAACGTAAACCTTCTTTAGGTAAATTACCTATCAAATTATTCATTTTTAACCAATTATGTGTAATGAGATGTGCTGACTTAATCATAATCCTTTTTCAATCATTCACATGCTCTGCGCATCACTTGTTTATCTGGGTAAAACTCTCCAGAAGCCCTCCTTACATTTGTTTGACTCAAGTTTTGTAATGTAGACTTGTTATCTGCTGTTCATATGTGTACATAAGATTAATAAGAGGTCTCCTTCTAAACTAAGAATGAACAAAAGAGCGAAAAAGTTAACAATGTCGAGGATTTTTATCCACTGCAGTCCCATCACATGCAAAATTACACCTTTAGCTCTTTGAGGGATTCATCACAGAGTGTACTTTTAAAAGACAGAAGCCGGTACACATACTGTACAGTGAAGACTAGGACATCCATAAACACAGAGCAACTCCATTGTCCAGTAATTTATCACACCTCAGGAGAGAAGAATTCTGTCTATTCTCAGGCCCTCTTCCTCAGCCTGATATACGGTCTCCCTGTCAATCTCTGGGCTCTGACCAGCTCCAAGTGTGACCCTCGCTCCCATGAATAATTTATGTTTTTCCAGAATTCACCCCAGAAATAAAAGACAGGAGTGCTGCATAAGATGCTGGTTAGAAAACACTAAATGAATGAAATGAAACAGTCTGGAAGTACTCGCTCCTCAGATAAGAGCATTTTTTGTGTAACATTTCTCCAGGCCAAACAAGGTCTGACACATTTGTCTAAGTGAATTTGATTAATAAAGTTAGATCTCAAATCTGCACCTGAATACCAATACCATGATAAACCCTCAGAGATTAATATGATGTACAGAACAGGCCGAAAAAATAAAAACCAAAGCCTTTGGAGTTTCATTCAAAAAACAGGGGGGGGGGGGGGGGGGGGAGCAAAACAAAACAACAAAAATTGTTCATAAAAGCATGGTAAGCGCATGATTTA
This sequence comes from Haemulon aurolineatum, assembly GCA_038406115.1. Taxonomy (NCBI): domain Eukaryota; kingdom Metazoa; phylum Chordata; class Actinopteri; order Lutjaniformes; family Haemulidae; genus Haemulon; species Haemulon aurolineatum. The sequence goes on along the minus strand of JBCAUF010000001.1, from coordinate 16,250,411 downwards.
GTGGGGCGATAAAGAGTGGAAAGGTGGCCATTCATCATTGAGGCTAGCTCACCAGGAGAGGGCCTGTCACAGACACCACCAGGTCTGGGAGGCATTTTGAGAAAAGAGAGAGAGAGAAAGAGAGAGAGAGA
>JBCAUF010000001.1:16224922-16238523 GCA_038406115.1 Haemulon aurolineatum | reverse complement strand
GAGCAGGTGAGAGCAGACAAGGTCCTCAGGCAAAGAGCAGCTGAATGCTCCTTAAGAAATTCTCTCTCTCTCTCTCTATCTTTCTCTCTCTATCTTTCTCTCTCTCTCTCTCTCTCTCCCCTCCCTCTATTGCACCTCTCTCTTCCCTCTTTGCAGTTGAACATTAGAGGCATGAGAAGGTAAATTAACATGCTCTTCAATAGTCCAACAATCAAAGTAAAATACCAAAGTTTTTATACAGATGATGTCTCCAGGGTAGAATTTTCTGTACTGCAGAGAATAGCAATGTTGACATCGTGTTGGCAATGAAAACACATGTAGTGTACGTGCTGCATATTGAATCTGACAGTGTGTTAGTTCACTCAGTCATTACACTGATTTACGAGAGGTCAACCAAGTATCTACAGCTGGGTGTAAAAACAAATGATAGGAACATTTATTTTGCCATTTGTGGATGTGTGCCAATCGTGATAATTGTCAAAAAAATAATATGAAAATACTTTGTTGCATCTTATGTGCTTGTGACAATCAGACTTTTTTATCCAGTGTGTTAGAGATGTATAATTTACACTGAAAATACTAACCCCGTGTTTAAATGATACAGCCAATGAAAGCAGCAAAGTGAACAGCTGCAGGTAATTAGAGCTGGCCCCAGGAATGGCCAGGGATTCAAAGTAAACATGGATGGTTTCCACAATCAACAACATTTACAAATGCAGAAGAAGGAAGCTACTGAATTTGTGAAGAATGTGCAGTGGGAATGGAAAGCATAGAAGCATGAAGCCAGCAGATGTTGAAAATTAAATACATGCGGCATGTGGCTAACAGGACTGTGGGCTTATTCTTCTGATGGTGGACCCTGGAGTTCTCGAGGGCTCAAGGACAGCTGTTCCGGGTTAATGCTTACAGGTTTACATCCAGCCAGCCATAGCTAAGATTTTTTTTGAATTTCCTTCAGGGGAAACTGACTTTTAGTTTTGTCGCATATCAATGGCCTGCTGCTGTTGTTTGCGACAGTACACATATCAAGTGTGATTCCTCAGAATTGGTCACACAGCACAATTGAATACATTAACTTTAAAAGGTTGGATGAAACCAAACTCTAGCAGGCTCAGATGCCTTCAGGCATGGCCCTGAAACATTTTACTCTACCAATGTCAACTGGTTCTAATTCAAATTGCTGAAAAGACTTAGAAGATGACTGGCAGCTTGATGCTCACTTGTGACTTTGTGCCCTCAGCTGGTGCTCGCAAAGTTCTCAATGGCACATGATGGCAGCATTAGGGAGATTTCTTTCTGTCTTGTGAATCAAAGTAACAAAAAATATGTAACAGTCCTTAAGTGGTCAGCATTGAGAGAAATATCATGAGGCAAGAATTGTTGTTCCAAATAGCAAGTAACATAGTAGTATTTCATAATACAACAGTCTTTTTTTTTAAAGACCTGCAGACAATAGGTAGAAGTTTTGTGGTCAATTTTGCCAATGCTTTTCTAGCTTTCGATAGTACCAGGAATTCAATTGATTTTTCTCTTTTAAATTACAACCACATATATCTTAAAATTAGACATATTCTCATGTATTTGTATTTCTGGCCTTGGGAAGTCATGTAGCAATGGCATAGGTAATAAATAAAACGGCTGGGAGTTACCAAATGGAATGCATTGTGTTTAGTCTGTCTCTGTGTGGCATCCCTTAAAAAAATATTATCACTCTGGCTGGGCAGCATGAGTGTGGTTCTTCATTCACCAGCTTCCATTGAAATAACCATACTCTGTTTATTCGAAATAGCTGCCTGAAAGTTTACTGTCGGGCACGCTGGCTCTCTTGGCTCTTTTGGTTGTTGCAACAAAAACATGTCAGTAGTGTTTAAAGTACTGGTGTCATAAATTATTTGCACTAATCTGTGTAGGTATTCGTTCTGACTCATGAAGCAGTGGGTGACTCCAGGCTGGAGAGTATAGGTTTTGTTTTTCAAAGCCAGGCACAACTTCACAGGACTGAAGTTGGAACATTTGCTTTTTGTTTAGCCTCACAGCCTATAGAAACAAAATATGGCTTTCGCTGTGAAAGAAAGCAAGCACTTCATTTAAAAGAAAGATGGCATCTAAGCAAAGCATACGGTGCCTATTCATTTCACTGTTAATATTTCAAAATGTCACTAATGTGCATAGTTTATTCTTTACAGCAGTGCTTCAGTTTTTCAGTCTTCAGTACTGTATGAGACATCCAGAGTATCCATCAAAGGAGCTTAGAAAAATTTGAGAGTAAATGTAAGAGACCATTGCATGCCTTAAACCATTTAGTAATTACAAGATATTATGTTTATTCTTCTGTGTGCTCATTTTTTAAATTAAGCAGCATTTGTTGTTTTTAGTTGTACATTATCGTAAAACCCTGATAACTGATCTTTACTATTGTCATGTTTGATGCTTAAGCACAAAATAGGAGTGATACCTTAGAAAAAACTGTTCTGATGACTACCCCTTTTGCATTTAGCACAGTGCTAAATATAAGAGTGCTGATATAAGAAAATAATTACTTTTTAGACTTCTGTCCTTCACCTTTCATATTAGTTTAAAGTCTTCCTGTGCATGTAGAATGGCAGTACATCAACTTTACCCTTCCTGCATCTAACTCCTTTCACTTCTCTCACCCCTCACACCTCTGCCCTGTCTGACCAGGTGTGTCTGTTCATTCACCCTGCTCACGACCGTGGGTTGGGTAGTTTATTATTACTTAATCGCTGCCGTCGGCTTCCATCAGGGTTTAGGATGAATGTTGCCAGCTGTTTCCCTGCTCTCATTATTTCTCACCTTTTCTGACTCTGTCTTTTGCTCTCTCACCTCGTCAGATCTGCTCCACATGCAGTGGCCTCATGGTGGTGGTGAAGCTCCTTCAGAGGTGAGTGCCTTGCCATAGACCCAGACTGTTGACCTGGCAAACATATCCCTAAAATCCTCTGAAGATGCAGTCAAAAAGTCCAGCACACTGGAATTCAGATGGAAGGGAGGAAATTCTGCAGTGTCTCATTTTGTAGGGTTACATTGTAGATTGTATTTTGCAAAGACAGGGTAGATGTGTCAGATTAGATGGTGCGTATTCACCCTAACTGCTCCCCTGTGGGTTCAGTGATAGTGAGATATACATTATGTATCTCATGTTAAATCACTTGTAAATTCAGCAGGGTTGGGGGAATGGTCAAATCTCCATTTAAAGGAGTGATGTTTTTGTGGCCAGGGGGATGTTGGACAAAGTTGAAGCCCTCCTTCTCCCTGGAGGTGGGCTAGGATCATTAGTTTTAGTTTTTGAAGTGTTTGGCCTTTTGATGTTCCTATGTTCTCTTTAGGCAGCCTGGCCTGAAGGATATTTAATATCACTCCTACAAATTTCCAGTTAGGAATAATTTGAACTGAGCATCTGTCAAAGAAACAGCCATTTAAATACATTGGTCATGGTTAAAGAGGCATAAAATGAGGCCAGATTAGACAGAGCACCTTTCTCTGAAGGCTGGCTCTGGTCGAGTCGGGGCCAACCTGGGGCATAGCGACCCAGCGAAACTGCTCCTGCTTCCAATTCATTAAGTATAACTATCTAACACCACTTGGATTCACACTCTCCCCTGGCTGCCCTCCTCAAGACCAGCCATGCTTGCTTCTCCTGCCACTGTGGCTCGGTGGGGATTGTCTTAGGGTCTCAGTTAGTTGATATTTTATTTATGAATGTTCAGGGGAGTTGGGACTAGATTATATTTCTCTCTGTCTCTGATGCTCTTGAATAACAGGGGACTGCTGTATCCCCAATGTCTTCACTTCAAACATTGCCCTCGTGTTTCCACCAGGGTGTGCAGGAGGACCTTTATCAGCGTATGCAATCTTAGATTATGTCTTATCACTAAGAGAATCATGAAAGAGCATGCATTATGACCAATGAAAGAATCTGTCTGTGTCTAAAACAACTGACTGGGCCTCTTTCAGTGATGTTGAGCGTTTCTTCTTTACATCAACTAAAACAAAGACACAGCCACAGTACGATATGTAATAAAACTGAAGGACTGAGTATTATTTAAAATATGTTAATTTTTTTAAAAAAGTGTGTGTGTCGAGTTGTTGGGGCATACTATGAACAGTGAAAAAATAACTTCATTTAAAATTTCAGCCATGGGTTATTCTGTTTATTTAGGCCTATTGGAAGCACAACTTTGGTTTATAATATTCAAAAAGTGATTGAAAAATGATTATTTCTGCCATATAATTTAGTGTTTTGCATCCAGTAAATGTGCTTTTTTTGGTGTGGCGCATATAATAGACATACAATAATTAATAATAACAAAACTTTGGGAGAAGTTATTCAAATTTCGAAATCTTGCCCCACAGATCCTTTTCTCCCATCACTCTAGGTGTCTACAAATAAAGACAGGTTGCGTGAGCAGAGCACCTCAGACACTGTCTTTCGGGGGAAATAAACAATGCATTAGTTCCACATTGACTTGGAGCAGACACAGAAGAAGAAGGAAGAGGAGAGGTTAGAGGAAGTGCAGTGCAGGAGGGAAGCTGGGGAGTATTAGTGCGCAGGGACATTTCAGAGCCTGAGTGTGCTCAAGCACCTCTCTCTCCTTCTCTTTTGTCTGTCTTCCAATTTTTGCGCTCTTTTGCCATGTGATGTAGATTAAGTGCACCTCATTCGTCTCTTCTGTCTGTCTTGTCCTTACCATTTGATATTCATTTAAGCTTTGTGTTTAGCATTACCAACTGCAACAAAGCCTGGATAATTTGTTCTAATACTGAAGAAGATTTTCAGCTCTTTAGATGAATTTCAATCATCAGTTCAGTTTCCTAAAAGCTCTGTCTTGTAGTAGTTATGACCTTACTTTGGCTTGACTTAGACTTATACAGTAGCATTACAGTGAAATTATGTTTCCTGGGTACGAAAACCTTTTTTTTTTTTTTTTTACATTATAAGATGTTTCGATATCATCAAACAGATTTCTTCAAACAGTTATTTGAATCGGTTTTTGGTGTCAGCCTGCTGTCAGATCAAAAAATATTTACATATTTCATTGTAGGGGGCACGGACAAATAACACATTTTGTCGTTGTTGTTTAATTCATAGTCCCAATCTACAGTGTACAGTACAAAAGCACTGCACAACTTCAGAGTCACTCCAGGATTGGTGAGTCTTTTCCTCCTCCTTGACATGGTTGCCCTTATTCTATCAGACAATAGCACCAACGCAATTAACCCTACAAATGTTCATCAAAAAATGAGGTATGCCTTAAGTGTTAATTGTCTAAAAATAGTTTTCTCCACAGTAAATAGATCACCTAAGGTCTGAACTAATCACTAATGAGGAGTCCATGGAAATTCTAATCTAGTACTAAAATGTCAGTGGCAGTGATCAGCACAATTAATTTCTTTCTTTCTTTTTTTTTTTTTTTATCAGTTTTAGTCTCCTGATACTGATTTTGATACCTAAACCCAAGGTAGTGTCTGATAATACAGATTCAATGCCGGATTAGATTTCAGCTTCTTAAATAATTATGAATATTGTCTGGTTTCGTCAGTTCTTATGATTGTAACCTGAATATCTTTGGGTTGTTGACAAAACAAGACATTTGAGGACGCTTTCTTGGTCTTGGATTTTGGTAAACTAATGGACAACTAATCGAATAATCAAGAAAACAATCAACAGATTAATTGACTATTCACCATATTGGATTAGTACAGCACTCTTACCAACAGTCAGAAAGGAGTAAAGTTAAAGGTAAAGTTACAAAGTTAACTGTCGGTGGCTGAGGTCTTGGCACAACCAAGATGGCTGCCCTTGTAGTGTTGGGTTGAATGTTAAGTAAAGGTTGTCATTTGGGTCAAATAAAACTTAACTTAATTGTGCCCAACGAGGGTGTTGTCTGTGTATTTGGTGTTAGAAGGACCTTGCTACCACTGCACACTTTCAAGTTCGATTGAGTGTTAAATAACTAGATAACAGGGAGTAGTTAATCGGTGTGAAGTTGTAACTTTATTCTCTCTACCTTGGCTCGTCCTGGTGGCGGGAGGAGACGGTGTTGGAGGTGAATGTGCTGTAAGTGTGGAACTGCTGTGGAATAGGCTGTCAGGGTTCATTAGCCCAAGCCATCTCTATCTCAGGAGGAATGTGGCCAGTGGTTTAAAACCAATTTCCATTACCTTCCTTCATTTTATTAACTTCCGTACCATTACCAGGGAGCCTCCCTTTGACAGTTGTTCCTCCTCACTGTCTTGTACTTCTAAGAGATCCCTGCGGGAGCAAGATTGTGAAACCTCACTTATCCTGTACTATGTGTTCCCTTTAATCGCCAAGCACTACACCTCAGCCCTCGTCAGCCTTTTGCCAAAATTGTGTGGTGTGTGTCAGTCTCAGATATCAGATGCGAGGGTCCTTCCATGAACCTCCATGAAATCCACACTTAGGATAAGAGCTGACACAAGTGTCCAGCCAAAACTGTAGTTTACCCTCCGTGTGAATCTCCGATCAGCTGTACAGAGAAATTCAACAGTAACACGAGTCAGGTCCTCTTAAAGGTTCAAAGCAGGTCTCTCAGCCTAGTTTGAATTGTCAATAGCCGCTGACTTTTGAGTCAGACATATTGTGCTGGGATAATCCTGCGGGAGCCAGGGATGTGTGGTAAATAGTAACTGTGATATCTATCTACTCTGTGACCCCAGTCCACCACCGCTGATTAGATCTGTTGGGAGAGTTTGTCCATGAATAAGATGGGCTTTTCTCGCAGCCCGAGTGAAGAAGAGTATGAAGCTTGTGAGACGCCCCTCTTCGCGAGGTGCCACTTGGGAGCACAGGGGAAATGGAGGAGGAGGTGAAAGGCCAGGTGTCTGCCACGGAATTTAATTAGAAAGACTGGATGCTTTGTCCTCTGTAAAGTTGCTTCAGGCATTCTTTAATTGCCCCATTCCCAATTTCTTCCAGCGGTCCCTTCTTTAAAATTCATTAGTATTCATCTTGCACAAGCATTTGAATGTTGATTTCAAGGATATTTTTACTTCACTGTACTTCAAACTCCTTTCCAATTTCTTTCAAAGCAAAATTGCATTACTGCTTAAATGCACACTGAATACATTTCTTATAGCTACCTGGCGCAATTTGTCCTCTCATTTCATCTCATTTCTTCCATGTTGCAATTGAAGCCACTTTAGCTTACCTGATGAGCTCAGTAATTGACTGTGCTGATTAACTTACTAGCTATTAAAAAGCTCCCAGCTGATGTTTGAGAAAGTAACAAGGCTTATTAAGATATGGAGAGTTAGAGCAATACAGCAACTCAAGAGACAGAGAGACCTAGAAAAGATAAAACATGATGATAAGGTTTATTCTTTTTTGGGGATTCTCTCTTCCTTTGATATTGTGGAAAAATAGGAGAGAGCATCAGGCACAGACTGCTGCACCAGTTCTGTACTGGTTGTTTATTAAGTGACCATGTGTAGTGTAATGTGTAATGTCGTCTTAGTTTTGAGATCAATCAGAGATTGATTTAACATTTAATGAAATCCATCACGGGGGGTTTATTCTGCACTTTTGATAAATCAGAGTATGTAATAGGCAATTAACTGTTAAATTTTCATGATTCATTTGATATTACCAAATATGTTAATAATGTAAAAATGCTTTGAAGAGAAAGCAAATTGCTTTTTTGAGGTCTTTGCTTAGTCACCAGCCTTGAGCTTTATCAGCAGTGTTTTGCACATTTACCAGCATTTAAGAAGAGAAAGCTGAGATTAACCCCAGCAATAACACTGACCATCATTCATTAAAACTGTAATCATGCGTAAAATGAGATTGATAGAAATTTCTCTAAAAGGCTGAGAAAAGGGAATAGAAAAGGAATTATATGTCCCGATACAGGATTTAATGGACAGAAAGTTAATTCAGCTGCTTTCAAAATATGGTAAGGCGGCAAAATCCTCCTGGGCAAATTATAGACTTCTCCACCATCATCGCAGTATTTCTAACAGGAGACAGAGGTTATGCCCCTTCCAGCACACACGTACGCACACCTTACCTGCACTGCAAACTGCATACACACAACACACACTCGGCTCTGAAATATAATATCTGGTTTATCTAGTTGCTGGGAATAGTTAAATCCTTCATGGGGGAAGCACTCTGTTGGTAGGATTACTCGGTATACGCCAGCCATTTCTCCTCCTTATTATCACATTTTTTTCCTCAACAGGCGAGTTTAAGGGCAGTGTTTTAATGTTCAGCTCTATTCAATCCCTAGCTTTTACACTGGATAAAATATTTATTTGGTTAATCACTTAAGTATGGCGCTGAGCTCAATATCTTCAGTAGTCATAACAGGATTAGGTGTATTATGGGTGAAAGTCAGGGCACAAACATACTTTTTATATATACTGCATTAAAAAGTTTCCAAAGTATTTTTTTTACTACTTGAAACACCCTTGGCTGACAGCTGTAGTCTGTCAATTTCACCAGCTCTGTCTGGCATAAATTTTGAATATGTCTTTTGCTTGGACCCATAAATGAAATGGAAATTTACTTGCCTTTTTTCTCGCTTTAAAACATTACAAGTACCTTACTGAATATAGATAGAGTGTGTCAAAAAAGACTCAAAAACTGGGATTAATGTAATGTAACGTCTTTGCTCTGCCTGTTTTTCTGTGCTCATAATTTTTCTTCCCTTTTTCCACGGCCTGCGTCCCCCCTGCATAGTTCGCTAAAGAGTGGACTCTGTACCTGCTGTTTTAAAGGTTCATTTTGAACTCACAACCAAGGCTGACACCTGAGGAACCCTGCCTTTGATTGATTGTTGAGACCATTGATCTAATTTTGAAACCTTTGAATTTCTCCTCCGCATCCTTCCTTTTTTTGTATGGAGTGGAATAAACCTAATTTCCTTGTGCCTCATGCAGGGCTTCACTCTCCAAGGCGGGAAAACAGAGTGAATAAATAAATAAATAAACCTGAGAAACAGGTCTTTCACAGCAGCGCAGAGATTTTTATAGACTCGGTCAATTAAATTTGTCTTATTTGGAACGATGGGGCTCCGTAACTCAATAAGAAGTAATGTGGTTGAAAAGGCCTCTGACTGTGCGACCATTAGGTGAGAGAATGTTACCATGAGAGTATTAACATGCAGGGATTACAGAGGCATAAGACTGGTCTGAGCCAATTAGAATCAAGAGCTGCCGAGAAAGCGGAGGTGTGGGTGGGCATCCTGGGCTACCAAGTCCTGCTGCGAGGGCAAGAGAGGGAGAGAGAGGACATCACAGCCGGGGCTTGATAGAAACCAGTAATGTTTCAGAGAGGAGAGACTGAGGCTTTTAGTTGTAATGTGGCAGAACGACAAGTGTAAGCTCTCTTACTGTACTCAGTTCTTCCTATAACAAGCCCAGCTGGCTAAGGGTTTTCTTTTACTGCATTAATACTAGTGTTATTACTTTTGAAATATGGATATTAGACAAAGCTAAATGGTTGTAAAATGATTTAAATACAGAGAAGGTACGATTGGTTTGAAACAAAACATGCAGTCGCATTCAGTAATGAAAGGTTTTCTAAAAAGCAAAAATTTCACAATGATTCATGAAAAATCGTCATGCATCAGTGCATAATTTGCTCATAATACTCAGTCAGTTTTATTGTTTACATGCCAGTACATATTTTTAGACACAGTAAACTTTGGAAAGTGGCTGAAAAAGTACAAAGCACTTCTGCAGCCTAAATCGCCTCTCTGCTGTCTATCTGCATGCTCATTATGATTTTAACAGCTGTAATTTCACCAAAATATGTCTAAATGCACACATACCAACACATATTACGTTGAGTTGGCAGATGGTTTTGTTGAAAGCGACGCACAGTTTTTCCCACTGCATGAAATTAGAAAAAAAAAATCAACCACCAAGCCTTCAACTGATGGATGACTCCCTCTACCACATGAAAAATACACTGCTCCGGGTTCAGTCATCATGCACCCTGTTGATTTTGTGAGTTTGCCAGATGTATAAAACTGTGGAATTATATCTAAAATCTGTGCATGGATAAAGACAGAAATATGACTACACATTCTTTGTGTGAGATGTACAGTATGAAGCTGCATATATGCCTGATTCTGTTTTGATGCTTAATACAGACATTCTTGCCCCCATTCCTCTTTTATAAAAATCGGTTGATGTGTGGGATATGCACGTTTCTTCTGCATACACATTGTTCACACATCTGGGTCAGTTTCTGCAACCTGCTCCTCTATTGTCCAGGGTGTATGGTGGCCTGAATTCCTAATGTGTTCTTCTGAAGCTTTAGTTACTTCCTTCATAAAGAAAACCGGAGGGCCAGTTTGTCGTATGCAAACCAGTGCATGCAGTGTCTAACAGCAGAGTGGTGCACAAGGACTGACTCGGATGAAACTATAAGTGTCTGGAACACAGCTAGCATGTGGAGAATAGCAGGAGAGTTTTAAGAAGTTTTTGTTGTTTTGAAACTTACTGTATTTACCACCCTGAAAGTGGCCTATTATTATTATTATTATTATTGTTGTTGTTATTATTCACACCGACCCCAGCTGATTTGTTCTGTGAAAACATTTTACAGCCACCTTTCAGGCATAGAAGGGCTGAGGGAAAGATTTCAGTTGGAGTAACACTTTTATGTAAGTGTTTCTTATGATCATCATGTAATAAATCAGCGATTGGACAAACAATGAGTGTAGTGCATTATGCAGTTTTATTTTGTTGTATTGTCACTCCGCAGTGTCTTCATTTTCATAAATAAATGTCAAAAATCCTTTTGCACAAACACTTAAAAAGGCTTATTTGCTGCCTGTCTGGCTGTGTGGAGAAGAGAGTGTTTAGAGGAGGAAATTCAGCAAACAGTTCATCCATGTGTGTGTATGTGTGTGTATGTATGTGTGTGCGTGTGAGAGAGAAGCACTTTCCTATCAGTGAACTCAGATGTGTCACTTGCTATGTCGGAGAAGGATGGAAACACAAAGTGCCTCAGGACATTGTAACAAAGTCCCTTGTGCCACCAGCCCCCCCGACACAATTACCCACTCATGTCTAATTGGCATTTGAGGCTTCTCTGCTTGATCGACCATGGCCACATCAGCATGAAGTGGCAGGGCAGCGTTTGCCAAGCTGTGACTTAACTGGTATCACGCTTTGTTACTCTCCGAGCTGCTTACATAATTTGCTGATGTAAATTTACTCTGCCTAATTAACATCGTCAGCCTCTCATTTAATCTGAACAGACACGGGATGCATCCGGTCCCTGGTGCTACTGTCCGTTCTGCTGACTTCTGAGCGGCAGCGTGTAGGCCTGTCTGTTGGCCACGGCCCTGCAGTTTATGCGACTTGGTTGAATAAATCCATTAGCCGGTGCATACACAACTCAGGCTTGGCATGTGTGTGAGTTTGAGAGGAGGGCTTGTGCAATGAAACTAACTTTTCAGAACTGTCCTGAATTAAAAAATTAAGCTCATCTCAGTTGTTGGCTGATTGGAACTGAGCACTTAACTTGAAAATGGTTTAGACAATGGTGCATGGACACAAATCTGACTGACAGGCCTGGCTGTGGAGAGGAGCCTTGTGATATTTGAGGTGACGGCTCTACAGACAAATAATAATACTTTCAATTAGAGTCCCTCTCTCTGCTTTATGGTTTTGGCAGCGCTTAATGGCCTGTTCCTACAGAACTGTCTCTGGATGCCTGCACAGTCATTATCCAACCAGATCTCCTGTGTTAATAAATGACAAGCGTCTGGAATATGGATTTGTTAACCTTCAAAGTGGCGCCATCTAATGCAGACTGCAGCATTATATAAATTTAACAAATGTCGGGGAATATGCTCTGAGAGTCGGAGTTGCGTTTGTCCGCATGTAAGGATTGATTCCAAGTTGCGAGTTGGGCTTCTGAACTGCTTTTACTGTTATTTCAAACCTTGTCAGGGCAGAGACATCAACCTCTACCAAGTACAGTTGTAGTTCTTGTAACTCTGTGGTGGACACCCAGTGATTGCATTGTGCATGTAGAGAGTGGTTGATGCTGGAACAAGGGCTGCAGCTGGGGAGATTTGGCCTGATATGTACCAAGCCACCCACTCATTCAGCCAGTCAGGATATTAGATCAGACTGGTGGTTTGCGATGGTGGCAGGGTCAGTGAGCATTTCATTCGTATACCCCCCCACCCCGCTCCCTGCTCGCCCATTTGCTTCTCTGCCGCACTGCAGGGTAATCAGGACAGTGACACTTTATGAGAGAGGGGACGACAAAAGGATTTACACACAAAGCCTGACAGAGGAATGTATCTTATTTGCCTACAGAGTTTGAACCTGAGTGCATAAGCATAAAAGTTAAAGGGAATAAGTTTGAGCACATTTAGTTTAGTCTTATTGTTTTACAGTAGTTTTTTGCATCATACAATTCAGACGCTGACACACACATAATTCATTTACATTTGTTGTTGTAAGTATTGCCAAGAAATGTCATAGCTTCTAATGTAATGTTCCAAATAATACCTTCTTTCTTGGCTCAGTGATTTTTACAATTTCATATACAGTAATTTCAAATTATGGTGACGAGTACTCCTCTTAGGCCTTTTGTGTTAACACATGCTAACGCATAGCAGCAATTGAACTGCATCTGAAAATACCTGTACTACATGACACAGCAGAAATATTATGTCCTGCATTTCCCTGTAATATGTATATTGTAGCTTTGTGTGCATGCAATCTGCTAAGTAGAAAAGGTTAAGAATATGTATTGGGACTTTGGTGGCAATCTGGGAGAGTGAGTCTGAAATTAGAGGTGAAAGTATTAAAATATTGATAGCACCTCTCTGTGTCCATTGCTAGCCCATTCATTATTCATTCTACCTTGAAGGTAGCATGCAAGATGACCCCTTTTCTTTCAGGCCCCTGCTTGCTAACTCCTGCTCCCATAAGTTGTGATTCCATGTGGCTTCACTGACATTTTGCCCCAGTGCAAGAGTTAGTTTCGTGTACATTTTTTTTACCCAATGTATCTGTGACTGAACGTCAGAGGATCCAATTTAATTTGTGTGCCTCTGTGCATAAAAACAAATAATAAATACATTTTATAACATTATTAGAGGATTTTGCTAATATGCCAGGCTCAGTTAGTGCACTTCCTGAAGCAAGTATTTTGATGTTGTGCTATAGCGGACATCACCTGCATAAAGGAGCAACTCCAGACAGTATATTATAGAATTGATGTAATTGGATTGAATGATTTCAAATACATTAAACATCTGCCAGAGATTAATTGAGAGGCCTGAACTATAAAAGAGATTATCTGCACTGTGCCAATCACTTACTACAATATGTACATTACTGTGTGTATGTAGTATACCAACATGGTACAGTACTGTATGAGGATGAGAGTTTTGCGTATTTAAAGAAATGAATAACCTTGATCTGTGTCTGCAGACATTTGGCTGTCAGTAACTGTTTTATTTAACAGTGTCATTTGCCAGACCCTAATCTGTATTAGTTGAACGTGGCGTGTTTTTAAATGATAAACTATAGCAGAAGATCAGGGATCCATGCTGACTTATCCATACACAGAATTATTT
>JBCAUF010000001.1:16186880-16201411 GCA_038406115.1 Haemulon aurolineatum | reverse complement strand
ATTTTTGCTTGCCAGTTAAATGTAAACTACCACACCAGCCTCTTGATTTATATCTTAGATTATATAGTTGTTTATTGGTAAACAAATCTTTTCCTGAAATAAGCTAAGAAAAGTAAAAATGTTCAGATTTAGAGTGACCGTAAATACGACCTAAAAAAAGACATTTGCTGTGTGGCTCTTTTATTCAAACTTTCAAAAATCATATTATAGTTATAGACTGCTGGCATTGTATCCTTTGTTTACTGAGTAACCACTTTTTATATCTGGTTACTCTCCTGAAAGGGAGGATTAAACCTAGTTTGTTGTAAATATGTGTAAGACCGTGATCCTAAATACGACAGTATGCTTATGTAAGCCTTGAATCCGTAAGTGCGGCCCAGCACTCATAGAGAAAGTGGTGGTTTTAAATTTGGAGGTCGCATAGAGGAAGTTTTCTTTGACTTTTCTGATGTTTATTTGTTTCTTATGTGCTGAGGTTACTTTCACTCTCTGGATCTGGACAATAGTCACTGATGTAGTGGCCCCCACCGCCCACACCCCACACAGTCACACAAGAAGTGAGGCAGACGAATCTTGCAGTTGACCAACCGGGTCAGTGAACAGCAGGTGATTTTTTTCTCACGCTCCTTGACCCCTCTGCTGGCCTCCCTAGCTGCAGCCTAGCCGAGTCATAATCATGCAGAAAGCATTGCACTCACACCTCTAACTAAAACAGCATATACATGCACATACATTTCAGAATATACAGCATAAATGTGGAAAAAACATCTCCATGACTTTGTAAACAGTGCCACAGTTAGTGAGGACAGTGTCATTCCAGGCTGGGGTCTATTAGAGGGTGAGCTGGGTGTGAAGGACATCCTACAGATCTTTTAAGTGCTCTAATAAATCATCTTCAACACATTCAAAATTCATCAGTGCTAGCACTTTGCCCTCTTTCTTTCTGAATCGGTCCGGCGTGGTCAGACAGCCATACCTCATGAGCACAGCAGTAGAAACCGTACTCCAGGGGAGGAACATATTGGTCTTCAACCTGAGGTTTTTGCATGTGGAAATCAAAGGCCTGCTGGTAATGACTTCAGTCTGGGCAATGTGTTGGGGGGTCCCTTTTTTGAGCTGCTATTCCCCAGTCGCCGTGCTGCTTTCACACATCCTCATTCATGGGGCTGCTCATAGGACGCCGTGCAGCTCTCCCGTGCTAGGTCAACGACCACACAGATGACATATGGAGCCAGTTGTGTTTGAACCGGCCCATCCAGTCGGCCACACTTCATCAAATATAAAAGCAAAGGAAATATTTGTCAGAGTAAATCATGAGGAAGTAGCAAGCACTGCTGTATGTCGCACAGATCTTAAAAAAATATATTTTTTTGGAGTATTAAATTGCACTAAAGGTAGGAGAAAAAAAAAATCAAACTGATGATCTAACTGATGTTATGTTCATTCTCCAGCATTTTTATGGTGCCACCAAGAGAGGGCAGTGTGGCCTGCCCAAGAGCATGGCTAGCAGCTGCAATTCGTGGTTGGAACATTGTGATCACCTGACATAAGCACACACACACACACACACACACACACACACACACACACACACACACACACACACACATGCCCTGTCCCTCGACTGGTTGTTATATACACAGATGATATACAGACATGGCTGTCTTTCTTTTTTTTTTCTTTCTTCATGGTGGTGTGGAGAAGCTCTCTGATCTTCTCTCTGGCATGCATGCCTTTCTTATACGTTCTGCTTAATTTCCTCTCAGTTCATCTTTAATTGATGTTTGTCCAAACAGAATTAATATATTCCAGTTGAAAAGCCAACCCCATTTACTATATCCTATAAATAATAACATCCTCAGTCCGGATTTATCTGTATAAACTGCACCAGTATGGACACAAGGATGAATGTAATATGAAATGAATGAAATATATAGCAAAAGCAGAAGGACATTTGTTAAATTAAAAGGACTACATGGTTGTGTGCCATTTTGCTTCTACCCCTTTGTGTTTTTATGAGGCAGTGGAGGCAGACTGTCTGGGAGTAATCAGATAAAAACAGGAATCATTCATGATCCTTAAAAATGTACAAATGAAAAATAAACAGATCGCACAGAGCCAGTGGGAGCGATGTGTGCTTCCGCCTCTGTAGATTTTACCCAGAGGACCAGTCATTGGCGGATCTCGCTGGTAGAAATCCAACATCATCTCAATATGCGTTTGTGTCGTCTTGTATGGTTTGTTATCTGAGAATGTAAGAGTGTGTGTGTGTGTTTTCTGGGGAGGAGGGAGAGGCTGTGAGCGGAGGAAGAAAAGGAGAGAAAAAGAAGGGAGAGATGGATGAGGGCAGTTCGGGGGCCCTGGGTGTTTTAATTATCCACTGCTCTGTCGTTGGGTCAGAGCTCGCTATCTCTCCCTGGCTTTATCCCTGTCTCATGATTTGAGCAGTACCTTTATCCCTAAGCCTTCAGCTCCTCTGGCCAAACAAAGAAAAAAGGGAGGGCAAAGAAGGGGTTTTACAGCAGTAACTATGCCACATTTACCATTAATATCCCTCAATCTCCTCTTTTTTATGTAGTGCAGAGCAGAGTAACCTCAATAAAGTGACCCCAGTGAGGCCTGGTAGTGTATGTAATATGGCTGTCGGGATGGAGGATCCTCTTGCACTAGGGCAGAGCCGGTCTAGTTCTGCTCAAAAGCTGAAGCAAAGTGCTGGCAGCCTCCTAAACAAGCGGGGTGAAAGAGCACATTTTTTTTTATCTTCCTTCTCCCTTCACTCTTTCTTTCTGCCTTTTTTTTTGTATGAGAGGAGATCATCGAAATGCCAAACGTTCCAGGGACGCCGTTTGTCTGATAACACTATCGGCTGAGGAATGGCTACTGTGCATGGGCACGGCGGTCATGTGACCTTGCTGTAGAATTTCCCCGAAGCAGAAGCGTTTACACGTCCGTGCGAAGCTTCAGAGTCGATATCACTGTTATGGAATATCCTGATGTTATGGTACTTACTGCACTCAGGTTTTACTTTCATTGAAAACACATTCTTGCCCCCAGGAATACCATAAGGAATACAATAATTTAAAAAAAGAGAAGTTCAGTTACCATAAACCAAAAAAAAACCGAGAAGATCTATTAATTCAGTTATATTTTGAGTTATTAATTATTATACACTACAAAGCTTTTTCCTGTAAATTCACTTTAAATGTAAAATAATTTTGAATACAATGCTTGTTTTGACAGGAATTAAAGTGTGTTAACAAAAATAAAACCGTTTTTCCATTTTTAGGCATTTTGGCATGTTTTGTCACTGGATTTATTTCTCCATTCAGATTTATTCACCTAAAAATATTCAACTGAGAAGGGAAATTTACTGCAGAAAAAAATCAGCACAGGGAAACAAAAGCCCTCTTTTCTTCTCTTCTGCTGTATACTGTACAGTATATGTTTTGTTTGCTCAAAAAAAAAAATAAATGAAAAAAAAAAAATCCACAAGGCAAATGTATTTATCAGTGTGTGCATAAAAGCTTGTGTGTGTGTGTGTGTGTGTGTGTATTGTATATCCTGAGTGGTTATGTGTTAGTCTGTAATTTCTGGACCATACTGTATCTCCATGACAACATGGTTTTGATGTGGGTTCCCTTCCTGACATTTCCCCATTTGGGGAGGCTTGTGAATTGCCTTGCCTCTCCTTCAGTCAGCATGTCACATGAAAAAAAGGTGTTGGGGGGAGAGAGAGAGAGGGGTAACGGGGGGTGGGGGGTGTGCATAGGGGGGCAGTATGAGGAATCTAATGGGCGTCTGGTCTGATTGTCCTCAGCCGTGGCAGTAGAGACAAAGCAGATGAATTGTGCAATGGATTCGAAGAGATTGGAGACAAGTGCATGTCAGCAGCCCCTCCATCTCTCCTCTCTCTCTCTCCCCCCACCTCCTCCTCCCATCCTCCAGGATCCCTCCCTCTCCATCTCTCCTCTCTTTTTGTCTGACATCCTGAAAAAAGCAGGCATGACAGCAGTGCTCTGCTTGAGCAAAACATTAAAAACAAAATGCAATCCTCACCCGTTTTTCTTTTATAATAGATATTCAGGCAGACATTCAGCGTGTTGAGCCCATATTAATTGTGGAACACTGCATGACAAATCTTCACAATATTAATCACTAAGCAAACATCAAGGACATTTTGATTCATGCTGTCTGAAATGCTAGGAATAAATGACAGCATTTATAGAAAACACATTTAAAGATAAAGGCACTTATCTAATCAGCTTAAAAGAAGCACACTAGGCTGAAATCTGATAGACTTTTCCCCTGAATGTTTTTGACTCTCACTCTCATGATCTGCACCATGCTACTGTATAAAATTGTATTCAACTCTCCATATTGAGTAAACGTCTAGTCAGTGTGTCTGGCCAGTAGTTATGCTTTTCCACTGGACACTAACCTCCAGGAAAACGTTGATAGTTAGCACAGGCAGCTTCAAACACCCCACTGCTTCTGTCCTGAAGCTGGAGGTAGAGCAACGATTCTTTGTGCTTCCACATGTTTATCTGTGAAGCCTGGAAGAAAAAAGAAATCACAGAAAGCCCCTTTTTTGTTTTGTTATTATTTTTTTTTGATACAGTATTTGTCATATAAGGCTCTGGCCAGTGTCTTAGCTCAGGTGAATGGTTGTGATTTGTCGTAGCAGTGTAGCCCAGGACTGTAAATGTGAGGATCTCCTACAGTAAGTGTGCTGATGTGTTTCAGACAGCTACTCTGGCTTTGAAGTTTCAAAGAGGAAATACACTCTGGGTTCTGAGAGGTATCACGTTTCTTCCACAGCACATGATGAGTTATTTAGCTTTATTCTGAATTGAATATTTCTGAATATTTTTTGTTTTGATTTTTCATAATAAATCTCCTAATTTGCAGCTCAAAATCATTAAACTGAATTTCATATAATCAATTATACCTAACCCTCCATAATTAAAAAGGAAAATAATTTTTATACAATCAAAATATTTTAAAAAATCTGAATAAGTGCCGAATGTTTATTTGTTTATGTCTTAAACATTATTAAGATGAATAGACACAATACATTTTCATTTCTATCAAGTGACCACCTTGACAGCACTGGTCTGCCAGCTTTTGTTTTGTGTTGACTGCATTTATTATTCATCTTTATATCAGTCTGTATTTTAATATGAATAATGGAAGAGGTATCAGAGGCGGAAGAGGGATGTGAGAGAGGGGTGCCACACAGCATGTGTCCTTGGCTGTTCTCTGCTCCTGCACTCTTCAGAGTGGAGCAGGTGGGGGGTGTGGGTTGTGGGGTTGGGAGGGGGGAGTGGGCCGAAGGAAGAGGAGGTGCTGTCTGACTCGTGGACTCTCACTGTGCCTGGTGCAGGGCCAGGATTCTGGGTCCTGCTCTCTCTCCGTCTCCTCTCCACCTTCCTCCTGCCTCGCCTGCTTACCTGGCTGGCTCTCTTGTCGGATTTAATAACAGTATATAAATCAAAAGCCTCCTGTCAGCCACACAGCCTTCATTAAATTCAAATGGGGAACGGGTCTCTTTGGATCCAATTTTAATAAAACCAGGTAATCAAATATGGGTTTAAAAATGGGTCATCATTTCACAGCCTCACAGATGTCTGGTCGCCATCGGCTCCTTGTGTACACATTTAACATTTGAGGAAAGAGGACCCCACTCATACATGAAGTATACTGTATTCTCTGCAAGTGTGGCAATATATTGTTCTTTGTATACAGACACACATGAACGCTCACTGACACAATATGTTGTATTTAGTATAAGAACTTCAATAGCCACAAATTCTCCATCTCGTCATGCAATCTATAATTTGTGTATTTATTTTTTACATCAGCAGAATATAGGCTACATGAGTCATTTGAGTTCACTGATAGAATTAACAGGACAACTAATAAATGTTGTTAATAATATAACCTACAGTAAGATCAATGTAACTCATTGTGTCCTGTCAGATAATTAAAAATCTTTTCAATGTTTGTATTTTCCAAATCAGTCTAATCTGAGATATTGGGCCTTTAGATATGTAATTTTAGAAATATAGTCTTCATAATGTACAGTGTATTATACACAAATACAGCATAGAAACAAACATTGTATAGTTCAGTATGATTAAAGAAGTTATTTGCCACATCATATTCAGTAGGCTCAAATCCATATTCATTGCTACACTGTACATTTGGAAGGAACAGGGAAATGATGTACTGATGTGTACACAGAGACACAAAATCAACAGGGAGACACAGATGTTCTGTCATACATGCATGTCATGTGGGCCAGCAGGTTTCGAGTGTGGTCGCTCAGCTGGAGTTGGTTTGCATCTGGACAGAGCCAAAGCTCGGGGTTTCCAGGGTATAGAGATGATTGTGTAGCCACGGTTTTTCTTTACTGTTGCTGATTTCGGAGGTAGATAACACGATTCTCCAACTGCAAAATACACCAACTGTCAGAGCAATTTTTTGTGCAATGCTTTTATTGTGTCCAGTTTTGTGCATGCCCTGCATGTCACAGGTGCATCAGTGTGGGCCCAGGCAGCTCTTTAGATTTTAATGGTGACTGTCCCATAGGTTATAGAGTAGCTGTTTACTAGTTATTATAATCATTATTTGTGTTTTTATATGATCGAGGTGGTGTTTGAGGTTTGTGAATTAAATAAATACGGATACATTAGAAACTACTATTTTTAATTATGCATATAAATAAGGATACCAATTGTCGAATATTTTGCTGGGCTTTAAAAAAAGAAGCAGGACTTTTGTGCTGCATGGGGTGCTTTACGCTTGTATTTTTTTTTCCCTTGATGATCAAAAGGAAGAAAAACTACCTGTATCATACAGCTTGTGAGCAGAAGAGGGCACTATGAGTTGCTGATGTGAATTTCCCTCCTCTGTCCTTCTCTTTCTGTCTGTCTCTGTATCTCATCTCTCTGTCTGTCCTCTCACACTGAAACTCACTTGCTGTTCCTCACTCTGTTTTTTTGTAACCGTTCACCCACATATTTGTATTTCAAAGCCATAATCAACATGAATTTATGTTCTAAATGGAGCAGAGATAAAAACCTGTATAAGACATTCACGTTCAGAGCTCATGCTGGAAAACACAGGTGGAAAATGATTAATGGTAGGTTAAATCATATTGCTTGATATGATGGTATCGTCTTCACCGAGTAGTTGAATATGCACATGTTCACATGTTATATATTCAACAGACACCAACCTAATCTCGCTTGCATTTTATTTCTTCCACACAAAAGTAGTAATTATTTAATTTGTATAGAGTGTGTTTTTATTTAATTGTAATATTGTGGTAAAAGCATCTCTGAACATGCCACAAATGCGTCATGATTTTCCAGACACACTACTCCTTCATCCAGCCTGTTACAACGTTTGACAAAATGCTACAGTATTGTCCTCCAGCACTCATCATTGGTGTAATTTGGCCTTTGACTGATTATTGCTGCTAGTTTGGGGGGGAAAATCTAGATTTATGATTTTATTACTGCGTCAGAAAAAATATTTTGTATTGCAGAAACTAATATTTCAGGATCTTGCATTTTATATCAACACTGGCTCCGGTAGATACACACACTGTAACTGAAAAGTATTGCAACTTTGCTTTCTATATTTTCTTAAAGATGTTCAAGATGCCTCTTTTTTTGGCTTTCTTTTGTTAAAACTTGCTCGTCCTTTGTTAGAAGGGAAGACACGCAGCGAGAGTGGTCCCATCATTATTTGTCCTCCTCAACAGCAAGATAATCACGGCTGGCTCTACCTGAGCATTGTGTCCTCCACAGGCAGGTCAGAGGAGTTCCCATCACCCCCTGGTGTGTCTCCCTCCCGCCTCTGTTCTTCCTGCCTCCTTTCCTGTTGCCTTCGTGGCCTGCCATGTTAGTGCAGGCTCCCGCTGCTCAGCCCTCTCCTTCAATAAATCTTCATATGTGTTGGAGGGAAGGTGGAGGGTACAGACAACAATAACCACTGGTACTCTCCATCAAAGGGTTATCTGGCTTTCACAGGCGCACTGACAGACGGCTCTCTGACATGGAGCAGAGGCCGAGCGCTGTGTCTCTGACAGGGAAGAGGCCCGGCTTTGGAGACAGGAAAGGGATTCATTTATAGGAACTTAAAAAAAAGAAAAATCTTCAAAAAGTTCAAACATGGAGAGGAGAGAACTTAACAATCTGATGAAGGAGAGGTGTGATAAAGTGAGAAACATGTCAAAGAAAGTTTGAAGGAATGCTTAATTTTGCCTGAAGCGTTTGTACCTCTTTACAGTGTCATTTTGTCCACATTAATATTTAAAGAAACAGTTGCCACTTTGTCAATTTGATTATGCTAATTCCCTTGATGTTCAACAAATAGCCGAAATGCTTTTGTGATCAGGATTGCTAAGTTTCAGAGGAAGGGAGACTTAGGTATGGGGGAGATATTTTTCCCCGTGTTGAGTTGCGGGGGCCTATTCTTCAGTGCCGTATTAGTGTGTCAGCGAGGACTGCTGTTATGAATTACCAGCCCCAAATTTTGCAACTTAAAAAGTGAGAATGAGAGTAAACCTTTTGTTTATGTCACCTATCATCTTGAAATATTTACCATTCTGCGCCTCTCAGCTCCCTGTCTCCCTCCAGTGTGATAAAAGGTTGCTGGCTCCCAGTCTTAACCCCTTCCTGCTTCGTCCTATCTCCAGCTCCATCTCTGCGAGGAGCAGACATCATACGAAACCTCTTCTTTCTGCTCAAATCCTGCTGCCTCCATTTTTTCCCCCTCTCTTTCGCAGGAAGTAGTTTATTCAGCTTGGTTCCTTGGGGAATCATATGAGCATTTGACCAGGTGTCTGTGACACTTTTCAATATTTTATTCTGGAGCATGTTTGTGTGTTTAGTGTGTGTATTTGAGTTGTTATATGTTTGACTTCTCAGTTCTGAGGGAAACAATACACTCGTGCACTTTTGCACTTTGTATGTCTGTGTGGTACGGTGTGAGGGTGTGTGCAGTGCAGTTTTTTTTTTTTTTAAAAAGGGGGAAAGGAAATGAAATTCAATGCTGAATGAATTATGGAGTATGTATCGTTATCTGCTGTGTGTTGTTCAGAGTGCTCGAGTGAATGGAATTCATGTGCGAAAGGTGCAGAAATAAAAACAGAAAAACTGCAGTGTGTTTTAGGCATAGTGTCAGGTACTGTGTGAATTGCCTGCGGTTGCCTTGCAGGACTGATACCTCTGAAATCAACCATTTCTCTCCATTCGCTTTCAACAAAAACATGTCCCCCAGCTAAGGTGCACCTTCACTGTTTTTACCATCACTTTTTCAAGAGAAAACAAAACTGTGAGGAGTAGCAGCCAGATACTGGGTTTTGTAAAGGTGTATCGTGGTGTTGTCTAAGGTAAATTGGCATTGTGCTAGAGTCTCATTCCATACATCTTCTTTTTCTTTTCTCTTTTTTTTTTACGGTGAAGGGCTAGCTGTTGAGATCCAAACTACTGCCGCTGTATTGCTTTTTCAAGTAAAATGATAATGTTTCATCAAATGTGCAAGTCGTTTGTGTGTTTTCTAGGAAATTCTTCTAAAAAGCAGAATGAGCTTCCAATTGTGCCATGGCTACATTTTCCTTGTGGAAGAAGAATAAGCACACTGTATTTTTGACAAAGAAATTGTTTTGTTATTGACAGGAAAATGTGTCTTCTAATAGGCTAGTCTACCTCTGAGACACAGACTGGTCTTAACTGTGTTTCATCTTTTTTTAATTTCGTCTCGCTTTTTTTTTCTGATTGGGTAAATGGAAGCACGTGGCAACTGGAACGTTCTAAATAGCCGGAAAAGGAAAACAAGTCGATGAAGGTAGCACAGGATGAGATACTCTTTTGTTTTATATTTGCCTCATCAGTATTTCGTCCTTAACGGTCATTTCATTGTCTCCGTCCACTTCTTCTTCTTTGTCTTCTACCTCTTCCGCTTGCTCATCCTCTTTGACCTCATCTTACTCCCCCTTTCTGCGCGGATGTTTCTCAAATATTCTCTATGTTGCATCGAGCAGTGAAACCTCAGGGTCTGACTCTGGCTCTCCACTCTGCCAGTCTTGTTTTTAAGTCCTGTCCAGTTTTTTTTTTTTTCTTTTTTTTTTTTCTATTAGGGTGGTGGTGGTAGGCCTGATGTGGGGGTTATGTCAGGAGGGGTGATCATAAATATTAGGAGCTGCAGGGAGACAAAGGGGCCAAAATGGAAAGGCTTGGCTGGATGAGGGGACCTGGCCATGTCATGTACCTCAGTCATTTTTCTTGTGCGCTTAGAACTCAGTCAGGGGTTTAATTGGAATCCAGACTTCAAAGAAACCCTCGGCCCATCCAGCAGCCCCCCATCCCAACTCCACCCCTGCACTAACTCCCCTGGCTGGATCCACTCACGTCCACAGCACACACACACACACACACACACACACACACAGACCATGACCACTACAATATCAGAGAGAGCATCACCATGCACGACCCCAGCTGAAATTGACTTTGCCCGCGTCTGCTCAAGATGTTTAGGTGTGGCATGCATCTGTACGTGTGGATTTGTGTGGTCCTTGTTTGCGTTTGAATTTGCACAGCCCAATTTTTCTTACACGTTATAAAAGTCACATATTCTTTTTGAAGTGTGTCGGCTTATTCATAAACAAAATGTGTTATTTGTTTGGAATTGATTACACCCAGATGAAATATATAAATGGAGAAAAAGAGTGGATTTGACATCAACATTTGCTCAAAATGTGTTAGATATATCATTGCTTTGTCAAAGTATGCTTAATGGCTGCTTTGGAATTTTTTAAGAAGTACACGGTAGTACCACTACTGTGTACTTCAACACATTCAAGATTGCAAAAAGACACAGTTAGTCTAAATCTATTTTTGCAACTATAAATGTAAGACAGCACTTTTTCTGTGCTACTCAAAGTAGTATTGGTTTGTCTCTGGTAGATACGTTATGGCTCCCTTGCATCCTGAGTAAGGTGTTTCCTCTGGTGACAACGACATCAGTGTCATATTTTTCCCTCATCGGGGACTAGTGACACCAGTATGTGGCAACAAGAAGTTGTACATTTGGGAGTACCCTTAAAAATTCTCATATTGGAGTCCTCTGAGTGAACAAATTAAAAAGTTAAACACATAACCATACTGTAAAAACATCACATTATTTTCATTGTTGCACATCCTCCGCTGCAAATCTCAGACATACACATTCTTATTTTGTCATTATTTTGCATCCAACATAGTGTTCAACATTTTCATATGCTATTTGACATGCTGATAATAATATTGCTGTAATTGGATGAATTAGAAATATGCTATACATGTCTCAAAATGAAAGTGAGAGAAAGTTAACTTTGTAATGGCCTAAGCCTGAAGAAAATGGGTGGAAGAAAATGTCTGTTGTACAGTATAATTAATATCGGAGCAGCAGGGGTTGATATGTAGTAATATATGCACCTATGTAATTAAGGCTTCTGCCTGCTCCTTTGGAGTTTCAGCGGGCCTTGTTAGCAATGTGCGGAAGACACTTTTGAAGCCATACCTGTAAGATAATATGTTTCAAAGCTATAATTATAGGTAGGGAAAGAGGACCTATTTTCAGACCTCTAACAAATCACTTTTTCCATTACACCTGGTAAAGGTGTTAATGACTCCTTGTCTTTTTGATTTTTCCATTTGAATTATAAAACAGCTGTATCATTTGAAGTACAGTTAATAGGTGAATTTCAAGTGGCCACGCATGGGGAAAAAAAATTGTGTATCCAATTTAAGTAGTTTTCACAAAGTAAGACCATCGAAGCTTCAATCAGCGTGAAAAAAGTGTGTTCATCGTTAAAGCTGCATATGAGGGCAAACACTGGAAATGTGAAATTATGTCGTAACTTAAACAGAAATGAGGTCAAGGAGATCAGGTGATCATTGTTAAAGCAGAGTTTAACTGTATGATGAAATGGGAGTTAGAGATTGAAGCGCCTACTTTGGATAACATTAACTTTGAATATAGAGCAACAACCTTCATGTTTCCACTTTATGGAAATACAAAGGAGGAAACAGTCAGATGTAATCGGAGGAATTTGTAATGTTTTAGCACAGAATATTGTTATTTATTCGCTAACGCATGTGCAGATGATGATTTATTAGAAAAACAGGGACAAGTGCTGTCATAAAGGGATATTTTTTGCAACATTTTGACAACCACTGGGAGAGGACATTGTCACAGTTATTTCTCATGTATTACATGTCCAGCAATGGAGACTTTTTGTTGTTGTGCATGAGAAATTCATTTGTCTTTTGAGGATACCTGTTCAGTTTTTGACCCGCCATATCGTGGCAGCTCACAGTCTGCTCTGTAAATGTATTCAGGCAGATCAGTTTAATGCAGGAGCCTTACCAGCTGGTGGTAGCGATGATGATGACAGATTGTTGTTTAAAGAAAACAAAAAGGTCTTTTCTACTATCATGCTGCCTTGTTCAAGCAAAAAAAAAAAAAAAATGTATGGCTGTCTTGAGGAGAAGCGTGGGCTCTGAATGACTAATAGAGCTGCTCATACAGAATGGTTTGTAATGGAGGTGTTAATGACCATGTTGCTTAAAGGTTGCTTCTGAGTGGTGTTTTCTTTCTCCCTCACGTCAACACCTTTATGCTCCCACCAACGTGTTCACTTTGTTTCCTATTATCTTTCCCTTTTCCAGCACAACCTTGAGTGCAACTGCAGCGTCCAACAGATCAAGGGATGACAGAATCGGCCGCGAATGAAAAACATAATGAGAGAGAGAAAGAGAGATGGAGGGCTACAAGGGGAGAGAAATGTGCTAAATCAGAGAGGTCTCAGCCCAGCAGGATTTTGACTTAAACAGACCTGGGCGCCTCGACTTGGCGGGCGTCAACCATGTCTCACACGGGCATCTGCAGGATAAAGGGAAACGCATGCTGCTCATTACACATAACAAACACACGCATACACACGCGCGCACATTCAATTCCATCAAATATATTTAAATTCGGCGATCCACGCTCCCCACGGAGCTCCAAAAGTGCTGGACACAATGGAACTATTCAAGGGAAATGGTAGAAGAAAAACGAGGTGAGGTGATTCTTCAGAGGGGTAGAGGGAGGTCAGGGATGTTGTGGGGTGTACATAGAGAGGTGGTGGTAGCTTTTATGGTAATTGCATCTCAGCATCCCATTGTCAGCGGGCTCAGTG
This sequence comes from Haemulon aurolineatum, assembly GCA_038406115.1. Taxonomy (NCBI): domain Eukaryota; kingdom Metazoa; phylum Chordata; class Actinopteri; order Lutjaniformes; family Haemulidae; genus Haemulon; species Haemulon aurolineatum. The sequence continues at coordinate 16,188,174 of JBCAUF010000001.1, read as the reverse complement.
GTAGGTCTAATTTGGGAGCAAAGGTTGTTGCGTTTTGCATCCTGGCAGACCAGACCTATTGTCATATCCAGGGGAGCAGGGGGGCTCTGCTACACTTTCATGCCTGGTCTTTATTGAGTTCTGGAAGCAGGTGGAGGTTTGGTTAAACAGATGTCCTTGTCAAGAAAAAGGAGAATATTTGGATAAACTTACGTCCTTGCCTGGAAACAGGCAAGTGTTTGGTCAAATGGATACCCTTGTTGTGGTGGTTGAAGTTTTCACAGCCATTTATTTTCCTTCACAAACTCAGGGTGCAGGTAAACATGAAGACTTTAGCATCATACAGTTGCTCTTCAGTGACACTTCAGTGTATTGTTAATTGTTAATTACACGTGAGGAAATTATATTTACTCAAATCCTACTCAGTACAAGATTTATTTTAAGTATTTGACAGTGACATTATTACCCAAACTTTGTGCTGAAGACATTCATCAATGTTCATAGGCCGATTTTGTACAATTTTGACTGACGGAAAGAAATAACGCAATGTATCAAAGAAAGTTTCACCTCAGTATCAGTTCTGAAACTCTGATATCAAATTAGCACTGATATAAATTCTCAGTCCCAGCCGCAGGAAAAGTAAGAGAGGATATAATACATCTTGGCTGCTGGTTTAGCTAAACAATTGCTTTGGATAAGTTGCTGTAATAATGTTATAGAATAGAATGTGTTCCCAAGAGGAACATGCCATTAGTATGTAGCTTACTCTAAAATGAAACCCTCAGTAGTAGGAGAGAGACGATGAGTGAGGCTTAGCAGCCCGAGCCCTTAGCTTCAAGGGCCTGCCGATAATGTAAGGTACTTCAGTCAGATATGTAGAACCAGTAGCCGGCTGCCATATGAAAACATAGTATGAAAGCATAATAGCAGCAGTGGTAGAGATGCAAGATGCAAAGGATCTAAGATTGAATAGAGGGGAAAATGATCAAAGCTCAACGTGAATTTGTCAAGAACTGTGAAGCAGGTGTAACAGGTTTTGTTACCGTTCGATTCAACATTTTTCTCAATAGATGCAAATCCGACTGTGGAGACGTTAGATCGTAATCTTTCTTATGTGTTGTGGAAAGATTTTAGAAGGTGAATTGTTCTGGACAGCTGGCTTTGGACAGAAGCGAGTGTGATAGGTTGGAGTCTGAGAGAGGAGAAGGAAAACAACAGTGTGAGGGTGCTGTGATCTGTTACACGAATACGACTGAAAACACAGATCCAGACTGGAGTTAAACCCAAAGCAACACCGTCTCTCTCTCTCTCTCTC
>JBCAUF010000001.1:16088661-16106532 GCA_038406115.1 Haemulon aurolineatum | reverse complement strand
AGGTTGTTGTCTTTGAAAATTGTGACGTAATTGTCAAGTTTCTGGTCAAGATAATTTAATACAGCAGGTAGAAGAGAAACATGCGATGCTTGATCAAATGAAATAGTGCAGTCAACATGGACAGGTGGGTGAAATATTTAAAACAGTCTTAAAACAGACAGTGTAAATTGACACAGTTCAAGTAGAAGCACATCTGATACAAGCTTTTAATTGAGACTTGAAAGATTGTACTCAGGTGGGTTTCTTAATTTCCTCAGACAGGAGAGGATCCATTATGGAGAAAGCGCAGTCGTTCCTGCATCTTGATGTTGGAGTCACTAATACAGAGTGCCATTTACTAATTGGATAACATATGTAATTAAATATGCAGTGAATTCTAATAATCAAGCTACTCTATCATAAAGGCATGAATAACATAGGTAAATATTTTAAAATACATATTGTCCATGTGCTTTTTATCAGTGATCCATTCTTAATTTGTTTCCAATGATGACACATAGTTCACTGCATTGAGAAGTCAAGAATAATAATGAAAACTTTATCGAAGGTTAATCATGAGACAACTTATGTCCACACTGATAGTAACGATCTAACTTTATAATGTTGTCAAGGTCAATATTGCGATAAAGCTAAGTGTTATCAGCATAATAGTGAATAGTGATGTTGTTGAAAGATATGACATTAAATGGGCTAAAGAGAGTGCCTTGGGGTCCTCCACATTTCATATGTGCTCAAGGTGACTTTGTATAACTTCAACAATAGTTAGAGAGAATAGTTAACTCTGCACTGTAGCTTACCCTCAGCTGTGCATTTGCTCCATTATGCTGATCCTACTGTACATCACTTTCTTGATGTGACTACAATATGAATTACTATATCTGTTTTCCAAAACTTACTATATCTGTTTTCCAAAACTATGTCAGTGGCAAACCTTTAAAGGTGCTTTTTTTGCATTCTTCCATTTCTGGTCCTATGAATTCTGAACACAGTTATTATGTGTTATTAAAAAATGATGTTATTATCAATATCAGGGGACGTCTAAAATTGTTCTTCCTGAAGGAAAGGAAAATTAGGAAATCAGCAAGTAAGGGAGACAATTTTACTGCCTCATGGCTGAATCGAGTACAGCAATTATATTTCTATGGCCACCTTATTTATAATTAACTATTCTGAGAGAAACAAAATCATTTCAGCATGTGTCCAAAGTTTAAACGATGATCGCGTTATGGCTGCCACCTCCTTTTCACAATTGCAGCATTAAAATGTTAGCTTTCTTCTCAGTGACATTGAAATGGTGGGATTTTGTTTATCCCCGCCTTTGTTTATTTAACATTTTGCTCAGCGGGGGAGTTTCAGATAGATTGTTTTCAAGACAGTCCCTGCAGACAGCGAGCAAACACTCTACAGCTTCATCAAACAGAACAATCTTCAACTTTCCCCTTCTGCAGTGTGCAGAGAAATGTGACTGAGAGGAACATCATAATGGAATATGATTGAAATGATCGTCGTAATTTTTTTGTCTGAGTCTGTAACAGTATGCAAGCACTGGTTTTTAGAGGATTTATTTAGAACCATGTGTAAGTTTACCATTACACAGGGAAAAAAACACATTGATGGATGAAAACATTTCATTTTCATGTGGCAAACATTTGCGAGTTTTGTTATTAATGAATTCACTCGCGTATGATGGATTCTAGATTTTTTTCCCCCTCCCTCACTAAGAAAAGCATCAACAGACATTTGGGCACATGAAATTCAACCTGAGCGAGCTAAAACAAATCTTTGTGAGCTGAAAAGTGAGTTCACCCCTGTATGAAATGAGTTCTGAATCGAGCTCATTCCACATTTGTGACTCCTCTTTGTGCAAATGTGTGCCAGACGAGTTTTGATGGCAGCGTGGTAGCATTTTTTTTTTTTTTTTTTTTTTCCATTTAAAAGTATATTTTTGGAGTCGAGGGAGTCATAAAAATCCATTGTCAAAAATGGCATGTTCATTGTCAGCATACAGGTGTCCAACGCTTGGTGAGGACAGTCATGGACGTTTGCAAATGTACTCGTTAAAACACACATATAGACTGTGTCATTATCCTCTTTCCCTCTGTCTCTCTCGTTGCTGTCTTCCATCTATCTCTCCTTTCCACCATCTTTCTTTCTCCCTGTTGCAAGTGCAGGCTTGATTAATATTTTCCACTGTTCCGTAACCATGGCAATAAGGTCACTGCATATGATACTTAATTGAATCTTCCCTGTGCTTTTGTGTGCATCTCCTGTGTCCGGACAATAAAAATCTTCCACTGATGACTCCAACCCCCTTCCCTTCCCTTTACTCCACTCCCCTCCATCTTTCTTTTCATTTTGTGCCCCATGAATTTATTCATTTGTTTCCTCTGCTATCTCTTTCTTGTACTCCCTTTCTTTCCTGGCCTCTCTCTCTCTCTCTGACTCTGACCTGGTCTACCTTGTCCTGTCATAGCATTTTACTCATTTGTTTTTTTCTCTCAACATTGTTCTCTTGCATGCCTTGTCCTTCAGCAAGGAGCAGGTTAGTTTCTTTCTTTTTTTTTTTTTGCTTTGTCTTTTGTTTACACCCACCTGCAGGAACACCATTTGATAACTTATTGCTCTTTAATGCCAGAATAATGCACAGCTCCTTTTTTCATGGCACTGTCTTGTCTCTTTTCTGTGCATGTTGCGTCCTTGCCTCCTACTTTTCTCCCATGCAGCATTTGCATACTCAAATCAGTCTCAGGCACAATCGTTAAATTGATTTCAAACAACGCTGATGACTCAAGTGGTGAAACAAAAAGCCTGGCAGCCGGGAAACCATTGGGACACAAAGTGAGCTGCTGACACAGGGTGCTCTCCGAGCAGGTGTTCTGATTAATGCCTCACAAATTGGGGTCCTCTAAGATCTGGACACAAGTGGGAGACACGTCCCCTCTTCACACGACACATGGACCAACACATAAACACATGCTGACTGAGTCTTTGTTCACGCAAGTATGGAGGCTAATCCATGACAAGAGGGGATACAGGTTCACAGGGAGAAAACACTGGAGTGGATAAAGAGTGGAGGGGTGAAGAGGAGGTGGTGGTCTGTTTTGGAGCTGGCTTTTCAAAACAGCATGATGGACACAGAAGCTAAATACAAGCTTTACCAGTGTTTGAGTGCCCTGCCTAAATGTTCATTTTCACTTTTTTTTTTTTAAATCCCATTTTGTGAGAGGAATCAACATTTTGAACAATATAACCAGATAAGGCATAATATGATAGAGTTGTACAATCAATAAAATATCATTCAAAGATATAAAAGAAAGATTATTTTTGCAGTGGCACTTGGCAGATAATTTCCAGGTAAAGGTCAATTTTGTTAATGTTATTACATAGTAAGGGAGTTGTGTTATGTTCTGCTCTAATAAAAGTGTGGCAGTGATCTTGAGGCAATCATTAGACTCAAATAAAACAGAGAGATAGGGTAAGAGACAGGACCGGGGAAAAAGTACACATCAGATTTGACATATGCACCATAAAATAACCATTAGCAGTTACCTACAATCTGAAGTGACAGTCTATCAATAATGTCACTCTGAAAATAGGACAGGTTTGTTGCTGTCTTTAAATCACCAGGGACTCCATATAGCAGAAAAGCATGCAGATATAGGAAATGCATTAAGGCTTGATGTTAATGGGTGTGGTGGGAGCAGTGGGACACCCAGGGGCACAGGAGGACATCGCTCACCTCTCACTGGGTCACGGACTTGAGACACCTGACCGGTCTGCGGCTCAGTACTGGAGAGGACATCTATGATTAAACTCAGCAGTTGATGTTATTCAGCAAGTCGATCCTTTCCTGTTTATTTTGATAAAGACTATTAGAAATGTCTCCTATAACACATTTTTCACGAGCTGTAGTTGTTTTCTTTTTAATATAATATATGACATATGTTTTATTGTAAAATATTATGTCATGATTAAATCTTGCAAATGCCCTTAAAATTATTATTTTTTACCTCTATTTTTCACAATTACAATTATTAATTTCATAGCAACATTTGAGTTATCTCTGTGAAGTTGCATAAAATTGCATCCTTAAAATGTCCTATCTAAAGTATGCAACATCCAAACCAAACTCAACTAAACCTTACACAATCTCTTTAAGCACACACAAAGCAAACTCTGTCACTTCCAAAGATATGCAAACACGCATGCAAACAAGCACAAGCAACTGCACTTGCAGAAACACGCACAGACACACGCGCACACACACACACACACACTGACTTGCATTCACTAACCAACCCCTTCCCTCCCTAATGGGGCATTTGTGTACAATCAAACTTCGTGTTGCATATGAATGGACCTATTAATGAATGGGACATGCACGCAGTGTCAGCCCGCTCTGAAAGCAGGAGCGGAGCACGCTTCTTTTCTATTGCCATGTTTAATATGGAAGCACGTGGAGGCTATAGTATGCCCATCTGCTCCTCACACACGCCCCTCAGCCACCCCGTTTCTGCCATGTGCTGGCGTAACAGGCAGGCATTGTAGCAACAAGTGTCTGCACATTACCACGCTTGCCAGCTCCCCTCACTTGGCAGCGAGCCTGCTAAGCTGCCCGCCCCCTTATGAGAAAAAGACTTGATTGTGCCAGGGGAGAGAGCTTAGGGGGTAGACCGGGAAGAGGGACGAGGAGGGGGATTTGATTTACATACTGCAGTTTAGGCGACACTCATCTGATTTTAAACGGCTCCAAAGCAATTAAGGGTCATTAGTCCTTTTGTTTTCTGTTGTGGCACAATGTAGCAGTGACGGCATCTGAGGCGCAGTGCCCCCTGTGGGGGTTGCCTGTGGGAATGTCAGCACTAACAGGGTCTGTCTCCCACCCTTCCTCCCCATTCATGTCTCCTGCTCTGCCATTGACACAGCTTTGCTCTCTGTGTAAACAAACACTCAGCACCAGCCTGGCACTGCAAGGGAAGCCACTTTGGCAAAGACCCAGCTCTGGAGTATGCAGCTGGTTCAGGAGGCACAGCCTGCTTATCCTAATTATCCTGATCATGACAACAATTTCTTTCATGTGATATAATTTGCAAATTGGCAGCATTCAATTAAATCTGCCTCTGGTGAAGACATATTTCCACACAGCTTCACAGTGTCAGCATCAGAATTTTAGCTTTTGGTTTTACCACATACAGTGTACAGTGTATGTGGATGTCGTGTAAATCCATTTGATATGTTAAATAAATGTAATATCTAAATGCACATACACTCCACTATTTAGCACAGATAATGATTTTGTTTTGTCGACACACATGCAGCAATCATCTCTATTTTGATTGCTTTATATTCACTGAAGTGCAGATTTAAATAAGATATAATACTGCGGAATAACATTGCCTCAAGGTCAATCGCGCAACTGTAATGAAGGCTGGGATGTATTCTTCAATATGCTTATGTCTGTATCTTCCATTACTCACCTAGCAGGCAGCGGCGTGTTAAGCACCCCTGCTCCCGTGAAAAGGCATCAAAGGCAGCAAAAAGACAGGTATGGTCTAGAATGTGAATGTTCACATGTCCATTTGTGTGGCTGTAAGACCCTCCGCAGTTGGTATAGAAAAACACTTACTGCTAATGTAAATAGCAAGGCAGCATAAATCAGGAGCCACGCGCAGCCCGGGAGAATATCGTGTAATAGTTATTGCGAAATGAAGTGGCATTGGGATCAATATCCCACTATATCTCACTCTGGCGTAATGGCGCAGAGGGAAGCTGGAGGCCAAGGGAGTCCGGTCCCTCCACCCCACCATGGGCCTATAAATCTGCCTGACCTGCAGCCCGCTTATTAAAGTGCATACGCAATCGGCAGCAGCCATCCAAAAATACAAGCTTACTTACTGACCTGGAGTCAGGGGAATGGATGCCTTTACCTTGTCTCAGGGCAGGGGTTAAAGGCTGATTGAGGCTGTAGCATCATCGCTCCGTACTGTACAGAGAAACAGGCGAGTGTTGGTTTTAGCTCAGCATTAATAATACTAATATAATTTAAAATGAAGTCTGAATGTCAGCACTGCAGGGAATACTGCAGATTAATTTCTGTTTCTGTTATAGTAAACCCAGTATGCTGTGTGTAGCTTTTGATATTCTATTTATTAATGAATTAATTTGCCTGTTTGTCTTTTATTCATAGTATCTTGAGGCACAACCGTTCCCTTGCCAGAGTGAAGCTGGCAATTCTGCTGTCTGAGGTCATCAAAATTAGACTATAGCATGTTGTTTGCAGTGCAGTCAGAAATTATTTCACAATAAATAAAAGGAGAAAAGAAATTTTCAAGGTTGAGATTTTTCATTCTGGAAAAAATTGTCTGCTCGACTTGAATTGAATATTAGGACCACACAGCCACCACTAGTGGGGTTTGTTCTTGGTACACTACGGCAATGAGCTTGGCATTGTATGTGTTTGTGACAACGGGATGTGTCATTATCACACAGACTATGAGAAAGACAGAATCAGACATATCAGTGCATATGACAAATGCAATGTCCACCATGGCAATGGGGGGAAAAGTTGTTTTTGAGACAGTTTGCATTGGAGTGGGCAGTGTTTTGTTTTGTTTGAGGTCCAAAGACTCTAATGCTTGGTGAAGGAGGCCTAAGATTTTGGATGACTGAGCTGAACAATGTGCAGGAGTCTGTGTTTTGTTTTTTTCTTTTTTTTTTATGGTTGTGTGTCTGAGGTGCTGTACAAAAGCGTTTTGAATTACGCGAGAATGCAGTGGATGTATAAAAGAGGAGTTTTTGATTTACATATATACATTTTTCCATTGTCTGAGAAAGAGAAATCTTTCTGGTGGCTTTTATGTATTTTATGCATAATATGTCTGTGCAGTGTCTTTTTCTTATCCTCAGGTTATAATATAACTTCATAACAAACAGCACAGAGCCTGCAGACAGAAATGAGTGGAAAATAACAATATGGTGATAATGGCTGTCTGTGATTTGCCAGATTATTCAGGTTTTATCCATTCAGACACAAGATCTTGTTGCAAGCTTAGTACAGCCTTGGGGCAGATATTATTGGTCAGTAAGATGGATACCGGCAAAAGGGTATGAATTACAATTGTAATAAACAGTCATGAGCAACGAGACCTTTTGTTTTCTTAGAGACAGTTGTTTGAAGAGCGTGGACAATGATGCACTTCTCTTATGTTTTGCAGGACTGTGAGGGAAGCGTTCCTTTGCTTCACAGTTGGTAAGTGTTCCCTTGAAACTTTTTCACCACTTGTATGAGACTTTAGGAGAAAGGCTGTCTTTGAGAAAAGTTTGTAAAGATTGAATCTCCAAACAAACTCTGCAGAACTTGACTGGAGAAAAGGAAATCTCTACTGATATATTCCTTACCTGCACACATCCCATTATTTCTAAACCGTACCCCATTATTGTCAGAAAAATAAAGACCATGTCAAGTTTCTATTGGGTGACATTTTGGTAATGAAACATGTCCTTACCCTGAATAATGTGTGATTGGGTAGAACGGATAAACTTGATGATGATTGAAAGTGAATATAGGTATGATTTTCTTCATTTTATTTCATTAATGACATTGTTTTCTCAAACGGGCAGTGGTGAGTGAGTGGGAAAGCCTTGCCAAATAATCCAATTAAAATGTAATTGATTTATTAGAATTAATCCTGAAAACTGAGATGTCTGACAAGCTTCACTTATGATAAATTAATAAACAAACAAATGAATGACATTTCATTTGTCCCAAGGTGGCTCAGGAAAAAAAATGATAATCAAAAGGTCTGCACCTAGTTCTTGACCTGAAGTAAAACTAGACAAAACAAACATCCCAAACACAACAAGGGAAATATATAAAACTGATTATTTTTCAGGTATGTCTGAATATATAACATAATGATAATACATTTTACATTACCATATTCCTTTTGTTTTGTTTCTCATTTTAGAATACATAATAGAAATTTCACCAATAGTAGCAATACAAATATGTAATTAATGCTACAGAGCTTCTTATTGTGTGTACTTGATACTAATATTAAAATGTGTCATACTTTTTACCGCATTTGTAACCCTAATATTATCTTTCAACAAGCAGTGTTTAAATCTCACAGTCACTTCACAAATTATTATCAGAAATAAACAATCAGACGATGATGTATTTTCGGTGAAGTGTGCAATGATCTAAATCTTAAGAAAATAAGAAATCACGTTAAACACTTTGCTTGCCCTCTTATGTGCAATGATGGTTGATTAAACTGTTATATCTTACTAAAGACTTATTTATTGATATCTTAGAGGCGCATTAAGCATCTTAAATTTGTTATGTCAGTGCTGGATTGATTTTAAGGCGAGCTGAAAATTATATGAATACAAGTCGTTCTTATGAGATAATATTATGATGGTTTAATATAACTGACAATTCAAGCAATCCTTTCTAATTAGCTGTCTTTATTGAGCAGATGTACTTATCAACACCAGTGAAATGGTGCCTTATTTTGTTTAATTCAATAATCTACTCAAGTGTAATTTTATAGCTGTGAAGTGCACTTCTGTTATTGTACGTACATGATCATTTGTTTGATTGCACACACACACACACACACACACACTGGCACAGTGGGTGTTAATCGATGTGTACATGAATCTGCATAACCATCACAGAGTAATTTACGTCTTCATGCTTTCATACTGTTCTTCAGTGATTTTGACCTTTGGCGAGTGTCCTCACACACAAACACACGCATACACACTTTGTGGACACCTCCTCTTTGAGCTGCCACTGCCCTGACCTTGAACCTAGACGGGTCAGCAGTTCAGAGGGTGTCGGTGAGGATGGTCTTGTTTTGAAGATTATAACATGGTCTGATTTTCAAGTCGGATGTAATCAGAAAGGGTGCGGGTCACGGTGGGCTTGGGCCACTTCACTGTATGCACTGTGTAGCTGTTTGTAGCACAGGTGATACTCTTGGACAAGATCTGATGTGTGGAAATCACATGTAGATGTGCACGGCAGACTGACCTTTGCCCTACGCGTGTGAGGATCTGTGACCAGTGGCTGACCCGTAATCCTCTCCTAAACGCTTTGAAAATAGAGAGACTTATTGATCCGGTCAGTCGTCTGGCTAAAGGGTCAAGAGCCTGACACACCGCCCGGCGTCTGCTTTGTGTCTGCAGGTAGAGTGGGGTCACCATCACTGGTGCTCCACCTCTCCACCACCTGCAGCCATGTGCACATATCACAGTATGTGTGGATCAGGCTTCTGTTTCAATCTGCGGGGCTTCATACGTCTGCTCCCACGTCACTTGCTTCGCTACGTTAATTAGGATTACAATGAGGCTATGTGTAAGAAATTGAAAAAAATAACACATTAGAGGTTGTATGACAGGCTCAGGAAATAGCTTCTTTTTCTCTTTAAGACAGCACAAATTGCTTAAAGTAAAGCTTATGCCTGAGAGCTTTGGTAACCTACACCATCTAACCCCCCCACTCCGAAAAAATAACACATGTCTGCAAGCTCCCTCTTAGAGCCCCCAGCTTTCCCCACTGCGCCTGGGCGGCTGCTCTCCTCTGGGCTCACCCAGAGAGGGCTGGCCAGCTCCCACATCTGGCCAGACAGAAGAACAGAGAAAACACGAGGAAATTCTCCTGCTGACCACTAGTTCTCCCTCTTGCATACTGAAACCTTCCCCTCTGCCTCTCTCTCTCTCTCTCTCTCTCTCTCTCTCTCTCGGATTCTTTTGGAGTGACCGGTGATAGAGCAACATCTGGAAGGAGCAGCAGTTTTCTTTCCTTGTGTTTTTTCGGGGAGATCTAGGCCCCCGATAATCCGTCTCCCTCCTCATTAAAGGAGCTGAATAAACACAGGCCTCTTCCAGTTGTTCCTATGAATTTCCTCACCAGGCGTCAGGAGACCCAAGCAGGGGCTACCGGATCAAAGCCGCCGGCAGCCCCATGTGTGCCGAGAGTGAGAGTGCGTTCCGGGGTTGGGCCCATTACCTTTCTCCCTGGGAGCCTCGGAGGCCCCTAGGTCACTGGCTGTCAGCTCTTTGGCCCGAGCTCAACAGAGGAGGAGGAAAACGGAAAGGGAAGAAAAAGACAGAAAAGGAAAGGATAAAGAAAGGAAGGGAAAAGAAAAGTTGATCAGAGCAGATCCACAGATACTGAGCGATAGACGATGGGAGAGGAGAACAGAGGGAAAGTGGATGGAAACACGCCTGCTTGTACATGAAAGAGAGCTGTGAAGTTTTAGAGGGTAGTCTTTAAGTTTACATGTTTGACTTGAATGACCTTACTTTTTTTTGTATCTGTTTTACACAGCTCTTTGTGTAAAACAGGGATGACCACATTGTTAGACAGTGGGATTAATATGTAGTGAATTAATTCTGAGAACAAATTGTGCAAAACAAAATGCATTTAAACACTTGTGCAAAAATCTAATCGCAGGTAACCGAACAAACCCATTGCACTAGTTTATGTGTGTGCCACTCTAATGCACTGACCCTGGTGTGACATTAATTTTCTAATTCCCTGCACTTCCTGGCAATCAACTTAGAGGGGCAGTGGTTCGCTGGAAAAGTTTGCAGTGGAGGCAATTAAAGGCAGAAATCTAAGCAGCAGCGGCAACAACAGCAGCAGCAAAATCAACGAGAGCGGAGGAGTATAACGCCTTGCATGGAAATTGTCACTGACTCGCTCAGAAAGATGATCAAAGTGTAAAAAAAGCACCATTATTAAACGGTCATGTAATTAACTTACCTGGCAGCTACATCCATGATGCAGGGTGTAGATGTGGCTTGAAATGACCATCGTTTTGTGTTTGTATATGTGCAACGTGTGTGTGTGTGTGTGTGTGTACAAATGGCCCCGTGGTCGTCATCAGGCTCCCATCAGCCCCTCCATTAGTTACTGAGCTGTGGGTCCGTGCTGGAGCCTACCTGCCCTGAATACAGATTAGGAGAGGAGAGTATGGGCAGCAAGCACAATGAAGACAAGCCCACATGCATGCACACACTCACAAAAGATGGCATTAATGTATTATCTGTTTTGACATACAGTGACATATTTTGACACACACTTGTAATCAAAGTAATTGCATTTTACTCACGGAGATGTTGCAATGTATGCATGGAATACAGTAATAGTAAAATCATGGAAAACATTTCTATATTTTTCCTCTGGCTGATAGAAGAGTACCTGTGCGATTACTGCCTTTCACTGGACACTGATACGCCGACACCCGTGGAGAGCACTTCATCTGGTGCAGGCAGATCATAGCTTACACACTCTGAAATAACGTCACACACGGCAGAGTACACACACTGGCAGCCCAGCACAAAGGCAAATATGGTTGCATACTTCTCTTCCCCTTCTGGAGCCGCGGACTCACGTGCTCGTGACAGGAAATCTGCAGGCAGTCATTACACCGAGCCGAGCAAACACGCAGCCGCCACGTTCGCTGATAATGTTTTCACATGTGCCACTGCTATGTTGGAGGCATCGGCACGAGTGTGTGTGTGTGTGTGTGTGTGTGTGTGTGTGTGTGTGTGTGTGTGTGTGTGTGTGGATAGATACACAAACACAGCTTGAAAATGTAGAGATAAAATTTAGCTGGCAGAATATGAATGTAAAGGGATTGTTAGAAATAGAACCATGTCAACACAGGTTTTTACTCTATTTTGTGAGAAGCACTTATAATTTAAATGTGCCTCTCTCACAGACAGAAATTGTAATTTCAAAATTATTAATTTTGATTTTACATGAATCACTCTAATATTTACACATGCCAATTTTCAAAGAAAATATACTAAAATAGCTACAAAGCCTATAGATTAAATATAAAAATGAATGGGATGATAATGTTTTTCAGAGGTTCTCACCTGTGATGTCAGAACAGAGGAGGCATGTGAGGCTATAGAAACCTCATCAGTATCGATGCTTATGTTTAAAGGGATGTCAGACAGAAGAAGAAGTGGGTGTCCCGGTCGAGTTCAAGGCCGAGGACCAGGGCACCACCTCGGAGTTCAAACAGGAGCTGTAGGGCACTAGGGCTTGGGGGAAGGGGTGTGTGATGGCTTCTGTGCGTCCCCCCGGCACTGCAATGGGACCCTTGGGAGACCTGGGTCAGGAGGCCTCCCTGTAGCCCACCCCACCCCCCCCTCGCATTACTGTGCCATTTAAAGCCACCCAGCATCTATTTCCTCCAATAAAAACTAATAACCTTTTCTGTCGGAAATCAAGGCAGCTCTTGAGTGCTAGAGCAGAGGCCTGGCTGGATGGCCTGTAATTGCGGTCCAGAAGTCCTCCTTTAGTTTATTTTTTGCAGTGTTTTGGATTTGATTTTTTCCCCAGTCCTCTTGGTCCTCTGCGCTTTGCGGCTGATTGCCTGTGCAGCTCGCCCCACACTCAGTAATCAGACAGGAGCTGGAGAGGGGGGCAAAACAGCAACTCAAGGACCTTTTATAATTGGGAGGGATTTAGAGGGCAGTTGGACTTTACATTTGGTGTCAGAATAGGTTGTGATGGTGACTGCGCTGGCTGAATAACAGAGGTGACAAAGCACCCATTGCAGTCAAGTAGTTCAGCGTGAGGCAGCTATGTATAGTCTGCATGTATGTCTGCGCTCCTGCCGTCCGGTTGTCTTTGGGAGCGTGGCACCATGATTTTGGAAAACAGCTAAAACAAGTCATCTCACACACTGTTAAAAGGAGATCCCTAGAAGTGTTTAGACACAATTTCCGCTGCACTTGAAGGCTATTCTAGGACATCTACAGATATACTGAATATTATACTAAATCATATTGAGAGTCATCTACAATTTCATAGAATAAGAAGCCCACTTGTTCTGATTTGTATAATTATTTGTTGAGGTGATTCATGGCCAGCTGCAATCTCTGTTTACACAACAGATTGTGATGAACAAGGTTTTAGATACAGCGTCCTCCAGAATACATACTATAATAGAGAATTGAATATGTCTCCCTTTTTAGTGACATTTTGTAATTTTATGTAATTTTCTGCATTACAATGGCTTTGAAAGAAGTCCTGTAGAAAACCCTCAAAGGAACAAATAATGTTCAATAAGTATCACTGAAGAGGGTGAACACATATATTAAACAGACCAAACAAAATTTTCCTTTGCCATTGGCAGCTTTCTTCTTAGCATGTTGTCAGCCACTCATGTGTTTAAGACAAAAAAAATATAAATTATAGAGAATAGAAAAAAATGTGTTAGCTAGCTCTAGGCTAGCAGTAGGACTGAGGTGAATTCAGATTCAGCTCTGTTCAGGATGCCCTGGGGCTTAGAGCCCAGCTTGTCCAGGACTACAAAAGGTCTAGAGTGTAGCCCTAAGCAAACTGTAGTGTGAGGAGAATTGTAGTTGTATGAGTCTCCATCTGTCTTGGGATAAATATAGTCTGGTTTATCCAGATTATCTGTTAGAATTTGCCAATTAAGATTTTCATTTACCATGCGTATAAAAACATATAAGAAATGTCTTGATTGTTATTCATCATGTATTTTATTTACATACACAGTAAATACTATCCGACATGAAGTCTCTCTTTTGCTTATTTCCTCCTCCTTTTCCTCTTCTTCAGTTTTTATTTCAGATAAAGAAAATAGGAAGTCAGTATCAATATGCCAGCGATCCTTTGCAGATCACTCAACAACCCAGCAGTCATGAACTATTTGCTCAAAGTAAATCATAGATTTCTGTTTAACATTTACAGAAATTACGTACATGAAACGTATCCCAGTACAGAGAAGAGGTCAGTGTGTGTGTGTGTGTGAAGGGGGAATGTGGGAGGCAAAGGACACTGCAACACTGGGGGGGTCATATACTATAGTGGAACAAACTCTGTGGTCTAATAAATTGGCCAGTTTTTAATTGCATGAGGAGACTTGCTTGGGGAGGAACTGCTGCATGCTAATTGAAGGAAGCCCTGAGCGCTCTTAGGGTCACAGTTTTTGCCTTTGGGTCCCTCCGTGCACTGCACAGACATACAGATACAGACAGCATGCCCCCCTCTGCCACAGTAAGCCAGTGGCCCCCAGGGCACAGAGGCCACAGCCCAGTCTTGCTCCCTGACAGTACAAACAAATATCTGTAGTCCAACAGAACAGACATTCTTGCCTGTTCAATGCGCAGCACTAGGTGGACATATCTGTTCAATGTAGGAGGGCAGCACTCCTCTTTTTTGTCTGTTCCCGTGTCCTTCTGGAGTTTTAGTGTTTTCAGCATTGAGATTCTCGCACAGAACTTGCTAAACTTTTGCTAAACTCATACTGTCAGGTGACTCAGTGTATTCAGGCTCTTCACCCCGTTAAGAATATGAACGTAATAATATATTGATATCCCAGTTTAATGTCAGAGCCCATAGCCAGGGTTTTTGAAAATCATCAGTTAAATTTTCTTTGTCAATTTCAAAATAGAACGGTCGACAGTCAAGTATGACGCACAGCTTACTTTAGGCCCATAAGAAAGTGTCCAGTCTTAAAAGGGGTTTTTATATTGATTTTATATAACACAAGAATATCCTTGAAACATTTGTTTTGTTGAACAGGGAAAATTAAATTGTTGTAAAGTGTTGGGCAATTTTTTTTTTATTAAATCTCAAAAAGGTAAAAATATTGTAATTGGCCTCACAGCACCACAAAGCTGAAGTACAGTAAACTGCTTGACCACTTGCTACTTTTAATAGCCACAGCTATATTTGTTTGTATGCGTGTGTGTGTGTGTGTGTGTGTGTTTTTGTGCATGTAGTCTCAAAACACAAAAGTGAACAATCTAAATTTGTGAGACTGCAAATTAAAATTGATAAAATGTAAGCAAGAAGTAATCATGTTAAGCTGTTACTATGTCTTTGTGTGTGTGTGTGTTTATGCATGTGTGTGTGTCATAATAAGTGTGAATGCTTGCACTGTTGTTTGTGCACTGATTTCTCTCATGTCTAGTGGTGACTCATGGGTAGATTCGGTCATCTGAGATAGATATGTTGCTAAGCGTCTTAGTTTAGGTCCTGCCACTTGCGAGGCAATGAACTTGACTTGAAACTTAGGGAAATCCAATTGGTGAGTAATATGCCATAATGAGCAGATCAATGATAATTATGGAGCCTTCATGTCTAACAAAAGATAGCACTGTGTGTATGCCATATCGCTGCTTGTGGCTTGTGTACAGTAAGCACACTTATTTCCATGAATCTGCCTCTGCATTCATGTTGGTGTGTATACGAGAGTGAGTAAACGAACAACACACTGAAGTTGTGTTATTTCCAGCACATTCACATTTTAAAATGTTAGTTCCTGTAGTATTAGATTGTTTAACCTTCATAGACTGTGCAGCCTCTAGTCTGTTCAGCCCAGGGTTGGCCGTAGTTGACTGTGCCACTAAATATTAATTATGGTTTTGAGAAGACGAGGCTACCACACAAAGTGCTAAAATGAGAGCAACAAGTGGCGAGATTTCCCCAGTCTGTCTAAACGGGCACTGTAAAATGACTTTAACTCAAATTAAACTGCTCTACCACCAGAATAAGATGGTAAATTGGTGGAAGATACCCTTACCCACAAATAACAAGGCATCTGCACATGCAAAATTACCCTGCAACCAGCAGCTATTCACATCTCAAATTGCTGTGCTGTGTTGTAAGAAAGCCTTGCTTGATTTTAGCTGATCATTTAGTGCTTGTAATCACACATTGTGTGTCAGAGGCTTGGCCTTAAGTGTTGGAGCATGACTGTTGCAGTGAAAACAACCCGTGTGTCTGACCAGAGCCCTGTCATTTCATCTTGTGAGTCAGAGGCACCCTGTGTCTGTTTGTATGTAGGCTTCAAGGTGTGTGTTGTTTGTGTGAAATGGTTTCTCAGCACCTGTAACACCAAAAAAATAAAAAATAAATCACATGTTCATTTAGTAAATGTGATTCTGCTACTATACATACTTGTAATACTTAAATTCTTCCTTCAGTACTCAGTGCTGTATTCAGGAGTTTGAGAGACACTTCTTAACACGGGCAAAGAGCGATCTGAATGTTGGCTTTACCAGAATAATAACTCCAGATTTGAAATGTTGCCGCAAAGCAAAGTTGTTAGAACTTGGCCTCAGTTGGCCCATTAAAACCAGACAGGTAAGACAATATAAATGAATCAGTATGAATGTAAAAATGGCTAATATCACAGTGCGTGACTGACATTCAGAAGTCTAAGCAAGTACAGGAAGTATACATATTCAAGCAGTGGGTCTACACACTCAGAAAGCAGCCACATTTTTATCTTTATGCAGAGGATTTTTTGGTATTTAGTAGTAAAGTGATTACAGTTTATCTAGCCAAAAAGCTTGTATATGTTCCTCGTAAAACTTTAACACAACCTAGCTGAGCGACGAAACCCAGACAATGAAAGATACTGTCACATATGATGAAGCCAAGCCAAGAGCGTACAGTGCCTGATAAATGAACCTTTTCCGCTCTTGCCTTTTTTCCCTGTGTTCTCTCTATGTGTTCCTGTTTTTGTGTTTCAGAGTATTACTGTATGTTTGTGTGCACACATCCTTAATTGCATTAAGAGGATGACGCACTTTCTTACTCTGTTTAAGCTCACTTTAATTGCCTCTGAATGGTGCGCTAGGGAAGCAGGGACTGACGGCACAATGTGGACATGCAATTAGCTATCTTTCATAAGACGCTCCGGGGAAAAAAGAGAGGGCTCCAATTCATAAAGGAATTTCACACACAAGGCAACAAATGCTATTTTGTGTCACCGCTGTGGTGGCATCTTGATGGAATGGCATTTCATTCATTAAAGAATCAGACATTCCCGGAAAGCAAGACAGAGAGATCCAGTCAAAGAAAAAGGAGAGGCAGTGTGATAAAAGGAGGAAAAAATGCACAGTGGTAGCAGGAGACACCAAAGATATAGGTGAGGTGCAAATAAAAAATGAGACGAGAAAGACTGAAAGAGTAAGCGAGATAGGAGAAGGGGTGAGGAAAGAGTGATGGAGGTAGATCGCACTAGAGACACATGGAGATATGTGTGCCCTGGTGAATTCTCACTTCGGTTTGGAGAGAGTGCACCAGTGATGGCACAATGACAGAGGGGCTCCAGAAAACTGCCAGGCCTGCACTGTAGTTTGAAATTGCACTCACATTTTACATATTCTGTCCAGTCTGACATATTGAGTGGAATGGGAGGGAGGTGCCAAACATTTTTATTATTTTTTTTTCAAAGCATGGGGGTTAAACAAATTCAGGACGCTGCTAAAAAGTAGCATTATTTTAAGGGGCAGTTTTTGGAGCTTGGTTACACAGGCTGTTATAAAACACTTGTTTTGTTCCATGGGAGATAAAATCAAAGGAGAGGGAATGTGACCCCTTTGTCTTATTCTAACATAAACTTTTCACATGTCTTCACTGATCATTATTACGGCTCTGTGGTCCATAAAACCTTTATACTTTATAAATATTCATTTCTTTATATCATTTTTTAGGTATGTCTGATGTGGATTAGCAATAATATCGTAAGTAGCTCTTAAAACGTGATATTAGTTTACGATCCTTTATCCAGATTGGGACGGGCTGCACATGCATTTTTCATGTGTATAAATTTATAAGTGTAAGGCATTAAGTGAGTGACGTCATGCATTAGGTTAATGGCATTGTTGCGACACGTATCAGAAGCTTTTAATACCGCACAATTCAATAGGTAGCTCGAACAGCACCGCTGATGCTCTCTATCTCCTCCGGCTGCCCCTCCTTTTTCTTTGCCCGTTCCTTCTACTCATTTTTCTATGCTCCCCCCTCTTTTTTTTTCATTTTTCTGTGCCCCCCCACCCCACCCATCGCACACCCCC
>JBCAUF010000001.1:16040719-16059915 GCA_038406115.1 Haemulon aurolineatum | reverse complement strand
CACACACACACACACACACACACACACAAATTTACATTTAGTTGCAGACTAACAATCACACATATCTTTATCCACATGTTGTAGCTAAAGATGGTTGACAGAAAGACTCATAGCTAATTGTTTTTGCAGCTGGATTAATGAATTTTCTTGGGAATGAGTAGCGTTGATTTGAACAAATCGCTCACTTCATTTATCCGAGCCATACTGCGGCAAAACAACGGGAAACTGAACAGTTTAAAGCAGCGTGAAAAATAGTGCATGCTGAATTCATACTCACAGGTGATTGGTGTCCTGTCTGTCTCTGTCTGTCTGTTTAGAAGGAACAGATTGTCAGACTGCAGACCCTCATTCAGTCGAAGTGCAGTACTGCAGTTGTTCAATACATCTTGCTACAACAGCCTTTATTTCATTACTCAATAAAATTGTCATGCACGGAGCTTCATCCCCCAAGTGCACCCTAAGAATAGAACCTTTTTCCAGGTTTGAACAGCAGTTGTAGCTCCTGTCCCGCTACTACATCTCGCTGTTCTTACACATATTGTTTTTTTAAACCCCAAAGCCCCACAACTCTTGTTGTGTTCCTCTTATGGTCACTAGTATCCACTCGCCCCACCATCACTCTTGTTACTTCCAATACTTAACTTTACACTGAAGCCTTTGCCCCTGAGACCCTAGTGTTGGGAGATTAGTCCGGCCTCAACTGAAGTAGACAAACTGCAATCAATACCTGATATAAGCAGTCCGCCAGGGTCAGGCGACCTTGCTGTATGGCACCGACGGCAACTCTAGTAAAGTCCTTATAAATTCTGGGTGACTGACCCCTGACGACCTGGGCAGATAAGGTCAGTCTGGCCAGAGTGACCTGGAGCCAAGAGGCCAGTGTCCAGTCAGTCTGGCTGTCTTATAATGAAGTGGTCAGTATTGCCTTTCTGTCACTCAGCAATTACTGGGAGAGATATGTAGCCATAGATAGGTGCTGAATGCACAAGGAGGCGGTGGTCACAGAATTACATTCACAAGGCAAAGGACCGGTAAAGTGACATGTAAACTACTCTAATATGGACTGGTAATGACTGGGAGCAAGATGGATTGAAAGGAGTCTGACAACTTCAGTGGGACTGCATTATATCTGTGCACGCAGCCGCAGGAAACACGACTGTAAAGCGTACGGGTAATAGCTGCTTTTTAAAAATCTGATGGTTTGCTGCAAGAATAAATTATGAAGTCATGCAGTGTAAACACCATTCTGTGTCTCTTCAGACTCTTTTTTTTTTACATTACACTTAAATTTATACTTGTGATATTTTTCAAATGATTACATTTTTCATTTTGTAGATATATTTGCATATACTGTAAAAAATATGGTGATCAATCATTACTGGACGCGTGAATTTATCAGGGATGATCCTACATAATCAAGCTAGAGGGAGCCATTGATTGAAGGTGTCCCTAATGTATCAGTGACACAGGTGTAACTTGCAGAGTGAGAAGCGACCAGATTAAAAGACAAACAGACTGACATGCAGACAGAGGTCATGCTGCCTGCACAAACGGAGGCTCGCATGTGTCACAGTGTTGCTCCCATGGCCTGTTGTGCTCCCCGACACAGGTCAGGGGCTAGGAAATCCCCGAAGCCATCCAGCTGCTGCCATCAGGGACTCTTGGCATTCTTCTGTCTGCTAACTATTTAGTTGTCAGTGATTTGGTTAAGTGGAATTGACTTTTATCTGCGGTGTGCTGTGGGGCTGCCACTGGCAATTCAGAATCCCCCTTCCTCAGCTTCTGTCTTAGCCCGGTGTCACATCCAGCACATTGCTATTGGCAGCTGAGCCAGGCCTAATCAATAGCCCAGGTCAGGGATGGCCCGCGGCTCTGCTGTGGGTGGGCTATTGATCCGACACACACACTCCCACAGGTCGCTCTGACAAACCGGGAAGTCGTGGCCTCGGACCAGAGTGAGGAAGACAGACGACAAATTAAGAGCGCTGCTCTCCGTCCGCTGTAACTGCTGACAAAACACTGCCGTAAAGAATTATTTATTTATTGATTAGCAAGTAATGCACTGAATATTCTTTATTTAGGGTAGCATGATAGGATCATTATTCAAATTGATATTTCAAACAGAAGTGATGTTATTCTGAAAAGCTGAGCACACATTTAAAATCAGGAACAAGAGAGAAGCTGATAAAACCGTTCAGATGCCAGCCCGTCATAACCACACAAGACCTCTGCCCCTGTCTGTCTCTCTGTCTCTCTTCTTCTTTTTCTGCCTATCTCTCTTTCCCTTTGCTGCGTGGAGCCTCTGTTGTCACTCTTTCAGACCTGTGGCCAATGAGCAAGAGTCTAGTTATTTTTGTTGCAGTTTTAAATGTTGCTCCCCAAGCTCCTTATCAGCACCACAATAAGAACTCTTGGGAACAATTAAACATGGGCTTTAACTCGGGTCTAACCACAGAGGTAAAAATAATCGCGCAAAGGTTTCCAAATGGAGGTGGCTTCAAAAGAGCTATTCAGTTATCACAAACTGTCTGCCTCTCGCGTCTGTATTCCCTAACTAAATCTCTGACGCTGTGGAACTATTGGAACATATGACGAGCATATTTACCCAGCTTCACAAACCAGGCCCATGTGGAATTCAAAGTCTTTTTTTTTTTTACATGTTTCTTTTTTTTTCCCCGTCGCTGGAATTGACAGTTGAATAAATATGTATTGTCTATGAGACTTTGTTGTCGTATATGGGAGATCCTCTGCAGAACAGGCAATTATATATGCCATTACAGGAATATGTCTTGTTCTGGTTACAGGGAAATTAAGTTTCTCCGGAAATCTTTTTTCATTTCTCATTTTAAAAGTCTTCACTGGCATGAGAGGAGAAATTACTCACAGCAGTTCATTTACTATTAAATGTAATCTTGAAATCATAAGAGGCTTTCCTGCAGTAGTAGCATACAAATAATTATAGATTAATTTTGTTGGCTCTAAAAACAGCTGATTAATTTTGAAGTCTTGATGGTATCATACGGCTCTGGTTTGCTTCCCCTGAAAGACATTTATTATGTGCTCAGATTGCAGGGATGAGGTACAGAACTTGCGGCTGCTCTGACGGGACTGCAGTGGAACTCTTTCTTTGCTGTCATGATTTCCAACTGTGTTCAAAACATGTTTCTGATTGTGTTTCTCTTCTGTCTCTTTCTTGTTTCAGGTGATGGTGTCAGCCTGATTTGTTCTTCTTGTGACCCGGGAGTCCCTAAATCCCAAACCATATAGCTTTGGAAAACCCTGGAAATACCTGGAATTCTAGGAGTACGTCACCAAAACTTCTTAAGGTGCCCAGGCGCCGGATCAATAGCTTTACATTCTCCTTTATTATTTTCATTTCGTGTATACAAAGACAAAGACGAAAGTCTGAACGTTAGCAATAGCCGCCGGCCATCCACCATTGCTTCGACGAACCCGCTGTGACCAAGAGGGCGTGACCTTTCTGCCTGCTGACTTCAAACAGACACTTGAAAAGGAAACGCAGTCAGAGAGGCTTCCGCGTGGTGGCAACACAGACCAAAAACCCCATCAGGTAAGGCTGTGAAGTCCCCCATGCTCCTGCTGTCCAAGCCCTAAACCCTTTAACTTCTTCAGGGCTTTGAAGCTAACTTGTCCCCAGTCTGTGTACCCCGCACGGTTAGCTCGCCTTCAGAGTTTGTGCAAAGGGAAGGCTGGCTGATAAATGCCTCGCTTTCATGGTCTGCTCACCTGTTTGTTCCTCTCGGATTAGAGGCTCTGAATACGTTGAGGTTGTTTGGCTGATAGACGCCCGCTCCGGGGTCTCCACTGGCCCCTTGCAGATTTGGCCAATGACCAGCCAGAGCTAGAGCAAATGTGCTAGAAACAAGTCACGACTTGGCCTGCGTGACCAGGCGGATCACACATACGTGAGCATATTAGCTACTGTATGTGTCACACAGTGTGGACATGCAGACATGCCGTACAGACACACAAACCTGCGGAACAACATATGTAAATGTGAGACAAAAAAATACTCATGGTTTTCACATGGATGTGAAATGCATTTTATTTACGGTTTTGCACAATGACAGATCAACATTATATGCTCCAATGTGCATTTGCTATCAGTATTATCAGTAGTGCTGTCAGTAACGAGATGTGTGCATGTTCCAAGATGTGGGTGTTTTTTCGTCTACTGTGGGGACAAAAGTGATTTTCTAGCTGATAAAATGTCACCGCTGTTTGTGCTTACAGATGGCTGTATGTTGTGTTTTCCATGTGTGCGTCTGGTGTGTATCAGAATAGATATAGAGTGTGTGTTTGAATGTGCAAAAATGGCACATTTCTGGTGTATACATGCATTTTTGGGCTTCATAGCACTTGGCTGTAAAATGAATATTTCCATTCAGAGTGACTTTGAAATTGATTTTGCTCAGTGTCGCTCCACTAGGTGTTACTAGGGTCTTTTGTCCCAGTTCTTTGCAGTCAGTGATCAAGACTTGATCTCAGGTTATCTGGACTATATTAAATTATTCTGCCTAATGAGAGAATCTGTATTATTTTATTTTTTCTCAGGCAGTGACTTGGAATCAAATAGCGCCTGATATAAGGATATTGAGATGAAGGCTTGTGCCTGCATTCTCCCCCCATCATACAAAGGGCAAAGCTGCTAACTTTAGCTCCTCAGCTACAGAAAAAATGCATTATTGTTGGCTCTGAAAATAGGCCTAATTAAAAATAAAAAAAGTGCTCATACAATTAATTGAATATGCTGAAATAAAAAGTGACAGTGACAGCACCAAATGAGATGTGTTATGTCATTAAACTTCTAAAGTGCTTTGTTTCAAAAGTTCAAAGTAATTTTAAAAAATTTGGGTCAGTGAAATTTAGCATCCAGCACCAAGTCATTGTTTTCAAAATGAGAATGAAAGAAGAGAAAATAGATAAATAAGCAGCCATTTTTTGCTTTCTCCTGCATCTTTAAAGATTATTTTTAGTTTGGGGAAAAATAAAACACTTGAAAGCTCAAGAAAACAATATTTATTGTCGTGGAGCTAATTAAGGACGTGATCTGAAATGTATTTCCTGTAAAGTCTGATTTAGAACCCAGAGGGTCAGCTGCCTCACAATAAGACAACGATAACACAGAAGGAGTCAGGAGTGGAGAGTGCTCCAGTCTGGAGGAAAGCAGCTCCCCTCCCTGGCCTGTGTGCTGATGGAGCTGCATTCCTTGCCCAGGGCTCCAGGGCTCCGACACCAGACCTTATTTTTCATGTGGACTGCACACTGTTCTGCTGCAGTCGGGGTTGCTCCCTTTGTGCCAGCCCTCCCCCTTTTTGGAGAAAAAGACATGCATGATTTCATACATGAAAGATATATGTAATTGGACAGCAGGGCCTATGCAATACATTTACAATTCTAAACAGAATACGTTGAAACCAGTTTTCCTCCGTCGCGCCCCCTTTTCTTCCTGAGGAAATGCATTTGCACATATTCAAAAACATAAGATCAAAAAAATAGACAAAACACAGGTAATCATTCCTGTTACATGCTTTATATCTCATGTGAATGTTCAACATGCACAAGCACTGCCTATATATCTCACAGTTACACTTTATCAATGTGTGGCTCAGGCAGCTGTGCTGAAGCTTGCATACACAGAAATGCAATGCATTCTGGCATATACTGCAATATATACTTGGAAATGCATTTGTATGGAAACATTTACAGGGGTAAATCTCAAACCACTACCTCAGTTAATGCCTCACTCTTTTGCGTGAGGTCAGGAGAAAACATCAAGTGACTCACTCATGTCTGCATATTATTGTTTAGTTTACAATTAAACGTTATATCCTTAACTCTACTTGTCATGTACCTCCTTAGACTTGAGATGTAAATTCAACACAGAAAAAATAGACATAGAATTAGTTCATCAACATGCATCCTAGAATCATTTTCCAAATCTGATGCTTAAACATTGTAGACCTATATAGTAGATGTAATCAGTGTGACAACAATTCTGGTTCTATGTTTGGTTTATATTCTCAAATGAAACCACAATGATCAGACACTATAAACAAAGAAAAAATCTGGAATTGCATTACATTTAAATGAAACATTTCACAGTGAGACAACAGTTTTCTCCTGCTTTCAGACTGGGAAGTTATATTTGTCCAACACAATCACATTGTGCAGAAATCTGTTGTGTGTTATTGGTTGGATTTGTGGAAGCCTCGCTCTGTTAGTTCGCTCTAACAAAGACACAGTGGGGTATTTAAAAAGAATCTTTTATGCCAGAATAGGCCTGAAAAAACAGCAAATTTATGCACAAAATCGTTGCAAATTTTAATTGTCATTTCAATTCAAAATTAGCAAGACACCAACTTGATGATTCCGGATCCACAACGAGCCATGAAGTGAATTAATGTGCATCTGTGATCCAATGCACACATTTTAACCTCTAAGCTATGAAAGAGAATATATCACATCTCTGTCTGTCATTTGACCACAGGGAGGGTATGACCTTTTGGAATTCAAAGACAATTTTTCATGTTGATATCTTTTTGCCCTTAAAAGCAGCAAAACAACTTGTTTAACTGGATTAGATTCAGCCGATACGGTACAAGGTTGTAGAGACGCACAACATCACAAATTATTCAGTAACCACATATCTGACAGAATTAGAAGTGCTGTTACACTGTTCCTAATTTCTTCCAACATGATGTCAGTCACACTCATGTGAGTGGCTGCATCTGCGTTAACGCAGTTAAGAGAGGACCGTAGCCCCTTTATGCTGCCATGATTCACCCTCTACAGCACCAGACCTCCTGTCTCTCACACACAACAGACAGACAGCCAGACTAACGATTGAGCTAAACAAAAAGTGCGCTTTGTGCTGTGCTGTGTGAATCAGGTGAAGGGTAGTATTTCTGCCACAGGAATGAGGTCAGTCGACTGTTACACACACGTGCTGAAATTCATAACACAAAAGCCGTCTTGGCAGGAAAAGCAGGCCATGTGACTGTGAGCCAGGGCGTGCAGGTAGCAGGCGAGGATACAGGTGACATTCCTGAGTGTTTCCTTGTGCCTGATATGCCAGGCCCGGGCCTGCCAGCGCAGTGGCGCTCGGTCCAAGTTGAAAAGCTCAACCGGCGAATTAGACGGTTGATGTGTTCCTACCGGAGACATCTTTGGCTCCTGCATGCGTTGCACACTTGTGCATGCATGCATACAGTGGTTAACATGTCACAGGTGAGGAGCGCATTAGTAGGCGGACGGGTACGGGGCGCCTGGTTTAAGGTCTCAGCCCACCCCTCCTGTCCGTCAAGCAAAAGTAAACACCTTCACTATTAACTCCCTTAACGAGCTAACACCTAAAAAAGGGAACAGCTCCACTAATCGCTTGGTTTTATTGGCTCCAGGAACACTTGAGGCTATAAGGAGGGAGGGGGGGTAGGAGTGTGTGGGGGGGCTCACCTCCACTGAGGTATTTAGAGCACAGGGGCCAGTTGATGGGCAGGCAATACTCCATGACCTTTGCCCCCCTCCCCTCATCTCACCACCCACAGCAAACATGGGTGGGATCACCTGCCACAGAGGCAAAGTTTAGGACAGCTGATAGGGGTTAAACATCCATAATTCTGCCTCAGTTGCTTAGGCCATCTAAACTGACTTCCACTTCTGGGTCCACGGGGGTCCACGGGGCTCCTGCACAGCTCTGGAGCCAGTGGAGGAGCTCGTTGGGTCTGCTTTCTTCCACCGGGATGCTGCAGAGTTACACTGTCTGTGCATCATCAGCAAGGCCCGGCGTGTGGTGTGCTGTGGTGTGGCGGGATGTTGATTTCCACGCACGTGAAACGCCGCTCGATTGTCATGCACGCACGATTGTCATGCACGCACGCACGCGCTCCTCTCACTGTCTTCCAACAGTGAGTGCGCGATTGTCAACGCGTGAGTGTGCGCGTGTGGCAACTTTGTCCACGTCACTGTTTTACCACTGAAAAGCCACGAGGAAAAAAAGCTGTCATATTATTGATTGTAGTTCGGCTCCTCGTGTCCATCACACGGACTGTTCATCGTTAGGCTATTCGTTCATTTGCATCACTGTTGTCCTCATATTAACGTCATTGATTTGAATTGCACAACTCATTACGTCTGATTCATTCTCCAATAATCAGCAATTGGGTGTGTAATCTGTCCTATTTACAGCCTTATAAACTTAACCACAATGCTTTGCGTTAACTCCACGTGAAATGTTGTGTTTTCGGGATTTTCCCCCCTGCATGAATAATCAGGAGACAAAGTTGGAAACATTGCTGTCTTGTCTTGTTTGACCCTGGCCACACACTGTAGATGGATGATGTCGAGGTATCCAGAGGCTGTTTGTCTGTGTGTGTGTGTGTGTGTGTGTGTGTGTGTGTGTGTGTGTGACGCAGGATTTGGATTTGACCCCTGGCGATAATCCTGGATGTGTATTCGCCTTCTGTGTCGCTTCCACCTGTCATCTCTCATCTCGTCGCGTTGTTTGTGGGGGCTCCTCTCGACATCAAGGGAAATTACCCTCTTTAAGTTTGTGATACTCGAGCGCAAAACGCAGCGGCGCAGTGGCATTTTGAGCAAGGTTTTGGCGTTGGAGAGATCCTGTTTGGGTCGGTTTTACCAGCAGCCAGTGTTGCTGTTGCCTGGAGTGGTCATATGGCTTTGATTTGGGATCCCTCTGTTTCAGTGAGCCTCTCCAAAGCGCGTAAAACCCCACGAGTCCCGCCTGCCTCTCGCCCCAGAGTCCGTGACAGCAGCCCTCACCATTTCTCCATTATTCACCATATCTCCGACCTGAAATATGTATTGTCAGAAGGCCCACCGTGTGCTCATTCCTGTCTTTACAAATTGATCTTTAGTCAAGGGTGCATTCGCCTCAAAATAATTTAGGAATTACACATTTAGGCGAGAATTTGGCGTGAAACGCTGATAAATTGTAGACGTCGTAAGCCTGCTTTACGTCTGCTTTTTATCACTGTTTATGTTGTGTTCTTGCGCATTTGATTGCAGAGTGCTGTTGCCATTCGTGAGCCTGGAATTTATCTGTGGGTGCATGTATATATTGAGATCATCTGACGGCTGCCAGCAGGCAAACTGTTAAAGCATCTTCTGCTGAAACACACACAAAGAAAATATACAAACACAACCTTTAATGACATTCTCACGAGTCCGTAATGGATTACACCACTAATCATGGTATCTATCAACTCTTTGCAAATGATTTTCTAGTAAAAATGTGTTTTGAACTCGAAGTTGGTGATGTGTGATGAGGCTGCACTGAGGTTGGCTGGCTCACACACAGGTTTGTTGAGTGTGTTAGCTTTTTTTTTATATTAGTTTGAGACTGTTGCACCTATGCTCTTCTGTAATAATAATATTTATTATTATAATTTGAACAATAATAATAATAACAAAAATAATATAAAAATGTATTTCTTTTAATTTTGTTACTCTTTTATAGAATATGATGCGACAACGTGATCACCCTACACTCACACACGCTCACAATCCCACAAACACACACACACACACACACACATAGAGAGGAAGGAAAGAGAGCGAGAGAGACAGGAAGAGTGAGACAGAAAGACAGAGTCACGCTCGTTGATTTTTTTTTTTTTTTTTTTTTGGGTGGGTGGATGGGAGGGGGGCAGTCTGTGTGTGTGCGTGTGTGACCATGTGCGTGGTGTGTGTATTCTTTTATTGGATTTTATCGCATTGGGCAGGCTGAAATATTCTGGACAGTCCAGTAAAGTCAGCAAACATCGGACATTTGGGATGTTTTACGACATTTTTCAAATATTGACAGACATCAGATGTGGATTGATTATGTGTTAACACGACTATTTTTCTAAAATGCAAACGTCCAAACTGTTTTTGAATAATGCATAGGATCATTAATAAGGTAGTACTGGCAGGACGAGTAAATGGATGAGAGGGAGAGAGGAATTGATATGCCTTCTTGTTTCTCATGTAAATGAGGCAGACTGACCAGACGGCCGCTCGTCATTTTTTTTTTCTTTTCTATTCCAAACTCTAAAATCACAACAGCAGCAGCAGAGAGCAGGTCCTGTTCCTTCACCTCAGACTGCATTCACAAATATGATGCCAGCTGTGCTCCTTTGTTGCTGGTTTGCATACGATCTGACATAAACAGGTTTAAGACAATTTCACGTTTTCATTAGAAATATTTTAACCTCAGGATGCAGCTTTTAAATATGTAAAACAAACAAACAAGCAAACAAACAAACAAACGGGCAGATGAATTTTGTGCAGAAACATTTTAATATTAATTTATTTACATCACAAAATAAAAATAAAACATCAATCAAAAATAAATTCAAACATATTTCTATAAACAGGGAGTCATAGAGTCAACAAATAGAAAAGCAGTAGCCAAAGCATTCCCATAATAAGACATACAGAACATCTGGAACAAAAAAAAACCCAACAACAATAAACAAGCAAAAAATTAAAAAAAATTTAAAAAATTAAAATCCCTCAACACACATGCGTTCAACATGACGACATTTTCAAAACGTTCAAACAAAATGTCCAGCAATATGAACAGTAAAAGATTAGAGCAAGTTAAACACTGAGGGCAGATTTCTACTGTGTGGGTACATTTATGCATCTCTGTTAAAGTGAAAACCAGTTCAATGATGAATAAATAATCTGTAGTAACACATGCATGAAAACAGGCAAGACTCTGTAAAAACAGCAGCAATGACAATTACAAACGTTGCATTTCATTTTGATACAGAAAGCTACACACAAAAAAAACTCCCCTCAGAGTTGTATCCTATCCACAAGTGCATTCTCCGTGTGCCAAATATGACACAGGAATAAAAAGGGGAAATTACGAGGCCACAGGCGGATGCAAAATCGGTCTATTTGCAAATAGTGTCTCGAAAAGTAATGTCGAAGAAATAAAATGCATGTGAGGGAAGATCTGCAAAAAGATGTTTCCTGTCCATGAGGGGACATAATGTAGGCTGCATGTTGGTTGAAAATCATCTAAAGTGATAAACATGCTGCATCTACAGTCACAGGCAAATTATAACGGGTCTATAAAGTTCCTTGTTTAATTGGAAATGCAATTATGAGTTAAACATGTCTATTTTTTCCTGAATATAGATATGAATGTCAACTCTGCTGATTTGTGCCGGATGCTCCGCTAATTAGGCTCAAGTTCACGTTTGATCTGAGTTGAACTTCTTGCTCCTCGACACTCTCTTTCTGTCCAGTGGCTATTTAAAAATGATGGTAGTTTCGGAGCGTGTTTGAGCTCTGTCATCCACATAGACGAATCACTATATCGATGATTTGTTTGTTTGAAACGTTTGCGACGTCCGCCGCGGAAGGGTCTGCATCTGCTTTGAACGCGGAGCGACCCGACCACGTTAATCTGCATCACTCACACGCGAGGCAGTCTAATATATAATATTGAACTGAGAGGCAAAAGGTGCGCTTTTGCAGAGACCAGCTGGTCCGCAGGCGCTTGGCTCCTGTAAAAGAGTTGATGCGCTGCTTGATCCCAGTGGTCAGGCTGAACATAAGAGGGCGCTCCCATTGCACCTGGCTGCACTGCCCTATCCACCCTAGACACATGGAGAGCCGGACAGCAGCCTCCCGTGTGTGCAGAGATGTAAACAGCGCAGACTTCACGCTTTCATTCACGCGGGGGTGATTAAAAAAAAAAAAAAAAGACAAAGACTAATGTGAGAATAAGTAGCCTATATGCGTATTTTCTTAAAATTCAAATCAAGCTTTTTTCCCCGTGAGAAATTAAATCTTTATAAAAAAAATCACCGCGACATTCCTGTGACATTAACTGAAGTCGTGTCATAAAGTTTTTTCAGTGCGGATCATCACTATTTCACAAACACAAAAAAATGTCTTGAGTGAGCTGAGAAGGTGTTCCCCTCCATAGGAAACTTGCTGTACAAGCTGCTCGCTGAGTGGACAACCCAACCCTAGTGTCTGTCTACACGGTCTTTCAGATGCCTCTTCCATCACCTCACCACTAATTTAAAACAACAATTTTATTTTCATTTTATTTTTTAAAATCACTCTCGCGTTTGTTTGTTTTTTTGCTTTTTCCATCCCACCTTCGTCCATCTCCACCTGGTTTTTATGTCGAAATGTTTTCATAGCTATAATGCCACTCAGGCTGTTTCCTAAAGAATGCTCCATGCCCTTTTCATCTGTGTTTACCACAGCCTGAACACATGACTGACACCCACCTTGTTAATATTGCAGCCTATCAGCATCTTAACCCCCCCCACCCCCCTCACCCCCACCCCAAATCCTTTGGAATATAATGCTTGTTATCTCTTTATAAAGTTATGTGACTTTTCTCGATGGCAGCTTTTATCTTTAAATACTTTCACCCCTGCTCATTTCCTCTGTTTCCCTTTGTGCTTTGTCTGGGATTGTGCTTTGACGTGTGCGCGCACATGTTATGCACGGTGCCTAGCACGCAAATAAAATAACGTTAAAGTTAAGTGTACCTTGATTTGGATGTATTGGAATATTTTTATTTATTTATTTATTTATTTTAAGTTGACAAGTCGTGCACGTGGGTCTGAGGTCCGAGGTCCCCCGTCACAGAGCGACGGTTCAGGCGCGTTAGAGACGATTATGGGGCTTCGCCCTCTGTTTGAATGTGCCGTTTTGTTCCTTGCAGTTCTGGTGATGGTCAAGGGCTTTCATGTGTCCCACATCTACGGAGCATTTTGCATTTTAAGCCACTCTCGCCTTTCTTTGTCATATCCACGGGGCTGTCATAGCCACAGGTTGTGTTGAATTTGCAATGCCACTCATCGATGTATGCCTATTGAGGCTGGCACGTGGACAGTTATCCTTCCCACAGAGAGGCGCAATTGAACGCCGGTAACACAAAAGCTTCAGACCCTGTCAGTTCCCCCCTTTTCCTCCCTTTTCAGCGGCGCAGAGGCCCTAAAAGCATCAAGGCCTCCATCTGGCTGCTCCTCTTTTGATTTAGCCTACATCGTACTCAATGTGGCCACTGATGGACTAATGTCAATCAGGCCTTTGCATAAATTTGTAAACTGAAGTTTGCATTGTTAGGCTTTAGGCGACTGGCTGGCTCAAAGCTGCCTCCTACAAGCCTCAAATTACACCAGACTCTTTTATTATCTCGTAGCCCCTTTAACTCCTCTCGCACGCTATTTTCAACCTATTCATTTTTACAATCTCTTCTTCCCGAGAGAGCAGACACGCACAAATCCTCGAGATTCCTGCACTCTGCCTCTCACACTGCAAAAATGCGAGCTGTTCGACGGGGCGATGCAGTTCTCTTGTTTTTTTTTTTTTCCTCTTTTTTCTCTGAGAGGAATGCCATACAGCAGATGCTACATTGCTTAAAAACAGGTATCAGTGCCTGCCTCGGCTTATGGAAGGCAAGTGCTGAGGAAATGCCGTGTTACAGCACACCATATATTTTAGCAGCAAGCAGAGAAGGAGAGAGAGGGATAGGGGGAGAGGGAGGGAGGGGAGGGAGGGACAGACAGAGAGAGAGAGATGGAGAGGGGGAGTTGGGTCTTGGTCATATAGGCTACAATATAAGAAGTTTGATTTTCATAGCCTCTTCTAAGGGATATGTGCTATTGGATCTGTTGAAACGCCTCGTCCCGTGGGGGCTTCATAACCCCTCTAACCTTTAAGTCAAAGGCCTCTGGAAAATATAAAATACCGCCTATATATTTCATCAGCCATCTTCACCACTGAGGCTGCTTAACATATCAGCTGTGCGCAATCTTCGAAAAATAAAAAACAGGCGTTAGATTCATCTCTGCCATGCATTTCCAACCAACACACGTCCGAAAAAATAAATATCTCAGGCCGTTTTATTCTCCCAGTTATGGCTTATCTCTGATGCAATATTGTATAATGGCTACTTTAAGTTCTATAGCATGTTTGGACAATGTTTGGAGTCGAGTATATGTGCCGTTTGACTATTAACTCTGCATCGGAATTCGCCGTATAGGCGCACACTATCAAATCCGTATTGTTTCAATAAACATAGCACGTTATGTGTTGAGGGGAAGCTGCTCCTTGTATTCACTGGACCAGGACTCTCTATATGGAGCTGTTTGCACAGAAAAGTGTGCGTACCGAGAGTGAGGGATTGTCCATTTCCTCCGAGAATCAACAATAAAATTATCATAACAAAGAGCACCGAGAGACTCAAAAGGTTGATTTTTTTTTTAAGCAATACAGTCCTTTCATTCGGAGGAAACGAGGGGGACATCAGCTCCAGAGGCGGAGTGCTTTACCGGGAGATTATTAAGAAAAACAAACAAGAGGACCTGAACACGTTTATGGGAGTATTGATCACAAAGGCATTTAGGAATTCCTAATCACGAAACATATCAAAATGAAATGAAACACTGGCCATCTGGGCTCCCTGTCATAATATCACAATATCTATATGGACCACAGCACATGTAAAGCACACAGGCCGGAGCTGACCAAACGCCTTCATACAACTCTGTCACACGTTTGTAGAGTTATTGTTATCGTTGTTATTATTTTTTTAAGAGAACCTACACATATTGACAACGTGTTCCCACCACTTTCATAACAGATGTCAGATAACCTGTTTCCATATCATCCCTCTGTGCTACACTTTCCAAGTCCTAAGAAGTATAAACCTATTTATATTTTCTTTACACCCCGCGACACGTGTTGTAAAATTTGAATAAATTGTCACATCCATATAGGACACTATGAAGCTTCAACAAGTATTTATGCAAAACCAAAACAAGAAAACAAAAAAACAAAAAACAAAGCTGAGCTTGCTTTGCATACTGTACTTATACAAAGAAGCTCTCGGGAGTTTCCCCAATTTCACTGGGAAATGTTGAAACCTTGGTGTTAGGAATGCCCTCGCTGCATTAAAACAATTAGTTTCTTTTATATTACGATTGTGTTATAACGTGTTATCCTGACTTTTAACGTACACTGATATTTTGGGCTGACAGTAACCGTAAAAACGACACGTCCTCCACATGCTTTCCGTCATACTTCCATCAATGTCACATTTTATAAAGCCGAATTTCACTTTTTAAAATTTAGTTAAGAGCCTTAATTTGACAGTTTTATTCAAATGAGTCTACGCATCCACACGAAAGTGTGAGTTGAGGGGCACATATCCTAAGTTTTATTCAAGTCCTCTCTTACCCCGAAGCCTGTCATCGTTAAATTCATATTTTTATGCAATATGAACATACAGATATTGTGGGATTTCCCTAAATGCAGTGCACAGGTCGAATCACGTGAAGTTTATCAGAGTTAAAAATTTGGATCTACGCATCAGGACTACTATTTAATGTCATCTTCTGCCTGTGTAATTGCTATTTCTCTTAATGCTTCAAATATATATTTACCAATACTAATAGGCTGTTAGCTCTGATAATATCCAGGTGCCACTGTACTTACGATAAGCTCTGCTCATTGCAGATTGCAACACACCGAGGCTGCCTATATGTCGCTCTTACTGTACACTTCTGCATACATGTAAAGCTCGCTTCAAAACGTGCGTTCATTTTTGGCAAGTGTTTGTTTTTTTAGTTGTTTACAAACACGCCGCTTGTTTGCGTAATTACGAGTGCGCCGCGCAGAAGAATAACACATTTCCAGCAGCCGCCGTGAGTCGAGTTATGTATTTCAATAAGTTGTCCAAAGCGGAGAGTATAAACTAAGTGCAGAAGCAGCCCCGTGTGCAGCTTTGACCCGACCAAAAATGACAAACTCGGGTCGAAAGCGACGGAATAAAATAAAGCGTGATCGCTTGTGTGCTTACAGTGGCCAAAATATGCGCCTATCTTTCATTTTAAAAAGCGAAAAACGGGACAAAAAGCGTCTAAAAAAGTGGAAAAAGAGCGGAGGGGAGAGCTGTGCCTGTAGCGTCGGGGCTTCGCCTGCTGCGGCTGCCTGCTCCAGTATTAACTTTCACTGTCTTCCGTCTAATCAAACTCTTACTTTCCGCTGTTCTTAATTCCATATTTTCAATTCCTGATCATTACTTTCCTCTTTTTTCTACTTGTATCTATCCATCCATCCCTCCCTCCCTCCTCTTTTCTCCCTCCCTCCCTCCCTCTCTCTCCCGAGCTCTCTCCTTTGCTGAATCTTATTGATCCAGAAGGCGGCTAATTAGCCCTTCCCTTCGTGCCTGTGTAATGAAGCACATGCGCACTGAATTAATCACAGCCATTTTTTGCAGGAAACTAATTAGCAGGAATAAAGATCCAAAGAGTTTTTTCTTTTCAATCATCAGATCTCACTTTCACCTCTTCCTCGCTCCCTCTAACACAAGACTCATCGCCTGCTTTGCATCCAAATTATTTTTATATTGCCTTTAACAACTAATAGTACCTACTTCGTTTTTTTACACTCCGCAACAACAATGATCTTTCTTTTGCCACCCTAAGCGCAAACTGACCAAAAGGGGACTGCCTTGATGGGATCTTTAGCTAAATCATCTCAATACTGGATTAAAAAGCGAGGATCACAAAGCGGCAGCGAGAAATTGTAAGTTTCAACTTTGCGTTTGTCTCTTTTTCCTCTCTGTTTCCACGATCCTATTCTTTTCGCTGTAGACTTATCTGAATCTCTTTTCCTATCTGCTCGTAGTTTTACGTGTAGCGGAGCTGGCTATTCTCACATTGTGAGCAATGACCGGCGATCACAAGTTCATTTCATGCAAGTAGTTTGGGTTTTTATGCTCGATTTTCATTCCGTATCGTTACCTGTGTTTACATCAGCGTTCGTCCTCTCCTCCTCATGAATGGAAGATAAGAAACGGGCAAAGACAAGCGATCCTCTCCAAGCAGTTGGCCGTAGAAAAACACGATTTTTGGAGCAAATGTGTGCATTTCGGTGGGATCGGGAGAAGGTATAGAGGGCTTATGTGTGTCGAGAAACGTGTTGTTGTTGTTTTTTTTTTTTTTGAGGCACAGATGCGGTAAGAAGAAGAAGAGGGGGGCTTGTGTTGAGCGGACGAAAGGGCAGCGGCAGCTCCACGCGAGCGCAGCCCAGAAAAGGAGCTCCAAGTCCAGCCTGTGGGTCCGTGTGCGTCCGGGCGACAGGGAAACGCGTCTCTCGCTCGCTAATTTTGACAGATTTTGACACTTGCCACATCCAAGGCACCGTCGTGTGCTTATAAAATCCTCTTCTGGATAAACACATTTTTTTTTGTTCTTCTCCGACACGTCTCTCTCTCTCTCTGAAATGTGCAATCCCTCCGCCCTGCCTTAGTTCCTCTATAGCTACCACTTTTCGCCTTTACCCCCACTTTGTCCATCTTTTCTTTTTTATTTTTCACGGCTCTTTGCCTCTTTGAAGCGTTGTTTTTGAGTCGATTCTCGCTCATTCCCCGACGAAGTCACATGCAAATCGATCGACATGCGTGTGTGTGTGTGTATGTGTGCGTTTGGCGCGCGTGTGTGTGTACGTGCGCGAGCGAGCGAGCAAGCGAGGTGGTTTGTGTTTTGCGAGCGTGTGTATGCATGCGTGTGTGTGTGTGTGTTATGCGAATGGTGGTGGTGGTAGTAGTGGTAGTGGTGGTGGTGTGTGTTGAGGAAAAAACGAAGCCCCGGGTCTCCTTCATGACAAGAGCGGGATCAGCAGGACCTGAGTACGCGGACAGCCTGAGAGTCTGAGCTGCTGTTTTTCAGAGAGCAGACATGTGGTTCAGGGGAAGACATAGGCAGGCTGGATCTGCCGCCTCGAACTACTTGGCTACCGTGTCTGACTTTCAAGAGAACATTTTTTTTTCTCTTTTCTCTCCTCCCCGAGAAAATGCTGACCGGAATGAAAACAAAACATTGCCCTATTAGTCTGACCTTAAGCAGACATAATCATTCCAAAGTTACTGCCGGAAAACTTAAAGTACGGTCCAGGCTAAACCTATAGGTCACTGCATGCATTAAGTACCCGCTTAGCCAGTTAACATTTGCAGGATTATTGTTATTTTTTTTTCTTCTAAGTTAAAGTCCAAGATATACTCCACATAGCCCAAATAGAAAAGGCTGCACTCGTCGTAGGGAAGCACACGCGAGGGTTGCAAAAGAGCTCAATCTAATCTGAATGGGCCTTTTTCCACCTAAAAAAAAAAAGGAAAAAAGAAAAATACTTTATTACAGCCTATGACTACATTGCTAACAATCTCACCCCCAAAAAGCGGGCCTGGTCGGAAAAAAATAGGTCTAAGAAAGCTGAAATGCAACTGTTATCTTGACCTTTTTAGGTGCAATTGCATGGCGAAAATCTCCGCGAATGTGCTCAAAAATAGCGACTACTTTTCGGATGGGATGGAGATGTGGGCAGGCAGAAAAAGCAGCGAGAATTATAAGTCAGTCTTGGATATTTTTCGCGACATAGAGACGGGCAAAGAAAGAGGAGGAAAAAAAAGGAGGTTTTGCGAGCGAGCAGAGGCAAGGATAGGATATGTGTACCGTTGGGGGAAACAGAAAGGGGGGCGAGATGCTGTCTGTGTGTGTGTGTGTGTGTGTGTGTGGGTGGAGGGGTAGGTCAGACAGCAAGAAACAGGGGGAACAGGGGTCATGGAGTGAGTGCAGAGATAAAAAAGAAGGAGAGGAAACCCCCGCGTAAAAAACAGCCGAGGGATGATGGGGTGGGTTGGTGGGGGGGAGAGTGAGAAAGAGAGAGAGAGTGGGAGAGTGGGAGAAAAGGGGGTGATGGTAGTTGTTGGTTATGTTTTGGGAGCAACACAAAGCACTTGTGGTTGTCAGCATCTGCAGGATTTAGACTTTGGCTTTAGTTTGGGATGGGAGTAACAAAAATAGACCGGGAGCAGGTTTAATAAAACAAAACGTTAAGGCTGTCAGGGAGCAGGAGAGAGAGAGAGAGAGGGAGAGAGAGAGGCAAAAAAAAGGGTAGGAGTGTTGAGGGGGGTTGGGTGGAGGGGTCAGATAGCCATGGGCCATAGAGGAGGAATCAGGGGGAGAGGTCAGATAAACAGATCCCTACCTTTCAGACTGGAGAGGAGCAGACGGAGAGAGATTAGCACTGAGAGCCAGAGAAGGAACTGGCATTCATGCTGATTATTTAAAATCAGTGATAATGTTCATATTTACTTCCTTTTTGTATTGTTACACAGTTCTCCATCT
>JBCAUF010000001.1:16013101-16033699 GCA_038406115.1 Haemulon aurolineatum | reverse complement strand
GTGTGTGTGTGTGTGTGTGTGTGTGTGTTTAGCCTGAGGAGGAGGAGACGTACTCTCTTCTTCTCCCTAACACACATACACCAACACAGCGACTAAAAATGTATATTTATCCAGTTTAATGGCAGTTCTCGTCTGGTGGTCCTCATGCTCCCACCTCCCTGGCAGACTACGCTCCAACCGACGCTTTTTTGCGCCCGGCGGCTGATGTCTGGTGACAGCGACAGTGCCGTGGCGTTTACATATTCGACACGGAGCCCTCTGCGACTGTTTGGTTTTCATCCTGACGTTCATAGCCACCGAGCAGAGATTTGGTCTAGGCTGCAGAGGAGGGGGGGGGTGGGGACGGCCAGGTCCCATGGGGATGACACAGGGCTAGACGGCCGTGACAGACCGGTGACCTCGGCTTTGTGACGTCACTTGCCTCGTCTGGTCACCATGGCATTCATTTTCCCCTACTGTTTAATGAATGAAGATAGGGGGGGCCCGGGCTGGTTTTTTGCACAGCCATCGGTGGCGTTCTGGTGAAAGCGGAGGCCCCAATGCAAACAGAAGAAAGCAGTGTGCCATTTTCTAATTATGGCTTGATTTTAAAATCTCCCGTCCATCACCTGATCGTCTGCTGCGCGCCTGCGAGTCTGTCACACTTCGGCTTAGGTTTAATTAAAGGTGACATTTTCTTCTCTTTTCCTCGCGGCGCAGAGCGTTTGACTTCTTCTGTTTTACTCAGGTGGTAACAAATAGCGAGCGTGCATTGTTGTGTGAAGCAGTAAAAGAAAACACACCCTGACCACATATAGGAAGTCAGCCTGAGGTAAGAGCTAGGCTCAAAACGGATACTGACTGTTACAACAGTTTTTCTCCTCCTTACATGCCAAGTGGCAGCTCTTTGACAGAAATGCTCTGCTTCTCCTCTCCTCCGCTGCTCCCTCGCTCTCCCTCGCAGCAATGTGTAGGCGCCCCCCTCGCCCCAAAGCCATTCTAAATCAAATGCATTTAATAGAAATAAAAGAAATTGCCTCGTAGTTTAGGTATAATTTGGGCAGCATCTCCTTTGTAGATCCTACTCTGGCCCTGCAACTCGGGCAGAGCGCGTATCTGTATCAGGAGGAGGATGGCTGTAAAACAGGCTCCTCTTATTGCCTGCGTTTTGTTGCAGCCAGGTGTTTCCTCATGTTGGATCATGCCCTGATGGGGAACAACAGGCCACATGGCAGGTGAGAACCGAGTTATTAATGCTAGCGGATAGCTTTTCGTTCTGCAGTCTTCCTGTGCCACGAGCAAAGCTCAGAAAAAAACTCTTGCTTGCAGAGTGGAGCAGGTACAATTTGCACACCGGGCTGAGGATTAAGACAGGAAGTAGCCCTTGCATGTAACGCGGGGGCTCTGTGGATGCACTCTTTTCTCCCCTCCTCGCAGCACCAGGAGCGGGACAAGTGTGTGGATGACACAGCCTTTGTTTACATTGGAGAGAGTATGGGTCTGGGGGAAGGAGAGAAAAAGCGAGAGGCAGTGGTCAGGCCAGAAAAAGAGGGGGGGGGGACGGAGGGCACAGACACCAGCCTCATCACTTCCTTCCTTTCTCGAGTTTTTTTCTTTCTCTTTTTTTTTATGAATTGCCATTGTCAAAACAACAGTAGACAGAAGGGGAAGTGTGGAGCTGAGGCACTGAAAACATTTGGTGTAACAATAATGAAAGCATGAAAATTTGAAAGTGTAGAAAATACAGAAGTGACAGCATGTTCGCTATTGAATGTTGTTAAATCTTGTGTAAATGCAGTCTGCCTTTATCTCTAACCAACCAGCTTGCTCTACCCCTCTACAGCTACACTTCTCCTCCTCGCCCTCCTCCCTCCCTCCCATCAGACAGGGTACATTAAACAAGCCTGTATGTTTTGACCCTGATCACTCTTTTCTCACACTCTGCAGACCCCTGGCTTCCTCTGGATAGCTCCGCGAGCGCTCGTGCACATGTGCGTGGACGTGCGATCGCACGTAGATATCCAGCGTATCTCTCTGTGCGTTCTTTCCTGTCTTCTTCATAGAATTTCAAAAAAACAAAACAAAAAAAAAACAGCCGACTGACACCTGCAGCCCTCTCCGTATTGTCGAGCGTCTGTCCTGTGGTCAGGGCAAAATGTACTTTCACATGACAGATGGCTGTGTGGGCCTTCGACAGGAAGCCTGGCTGCACTGTTTCACAATCTCTGTAGAAACAAGAACTGAGCACCCGCGCCATGGCTCGCTGTCCGCGTTTTGTGTAATGGATGCCAGCTCGTCTGTGGTGGGTACGGGTGGAGGGTGAGGGGGGGGAGGGGGGGTTGTTGTGTGGGGGGGGCGGGGGTGCCCCAGCGTAAGTGGACCCCTGAGACCTCCTGGAGGGGTAGAGGTGTGGCGAACGTCTGTTTTGGGCATGGCTTGTGTCAGCGTGTTTAGCGTTTGCCTCCGAGGGCATTTATATGCAAATGCTAAACAACCTATTGGGGTGGCTAATTACAGCGGGGCCTTTGTGTGTGCCAGGCGGTGAGAAGCAGGGAGTTTCTAGCACGCCAGGCCTGGACTTCCCCTGCTTGTTTACTCATTGTCTTTCCTTATTACCCCCTCATTGACACTCCCCTTTTGTGTGGCTCTGCCGTTTGCCTGCATGCTGGCTCCTCCCCTTGTGGTGCTGGAGTTAATGTAGTAGATTAAAGAGGCAGCACTCTGGCCCTGTTTACTTCCTCTTTCATCTGGTGGCCCCGGCTCTGTTTTACTCCGTAGCCATCCCTCCTGTAGCTTTTGTCTAGCCTCCACCCATTCAGGAAGGATTCAGCCCCGTAGTCTCTCTATCTCTCTCCCCCTTTTTCTCTCTCCCTCCCTCCTCTCTCTCTTTCTCTCTCTCTCTCTCTCTCTCTCTCTCTCTCTCTCTGTCTCTCTCTCCTACAACTAATGCTCAGCTAATTACTTTGGGTGATAAAAATGCATTTAGGTCAGGTTCTAATGCAATGCAAATTTATGAGCAGGCAGAAGCAAATATTAACTTGTAGAGTCACTGATAGTCATTGGCTGGGGACAAAGGTACACCTCTCTTAACTGTCAAATATGATGGTTTTTATGTGGTTTCGGTGTGGCTGCCTATTTTTTTCCCCCTTTGTTGTCAGGGATCTAAGCACAATGACAGCAGGATGCAAAGGAAATGTTCCAACTGTATAGGCTCCAAGTAGAAACCTGTATAAAAATACGCCCGCTGTTCGACAAAGTCGCAGTGCACTGAAGCA
The DNA here is from genome assembly GCA_038406115.1 of Haemulon aurolineatum. Lineage (NCBI taxonomy): Eukaryota > Metazoa > Chordata > Actinopteri > Lutjaniformes > Haemulidae > Haemulon > Haemulon aurolineatum. Next base: position 16,030,445 of record JBCAUF010000001.1, on the reverse strand, counting down.
CTACATACTAAGGTAGCCCTGTTTTTTTTATTATTGAAGCCTGTACAAGAGTCTAAAATATGAGCCGAACAGTTTCTTTTTCTCTTCCTGTTGTCGCCAGAAATGACTGTTATTACCTGAACCGATGAAACCACATCCAAGCCTTGTGTGAAAAGATGTGGACAACAATGTTTCGTAATTAAAGAAGAATTGCATGTGAGAAAAAAAAACCTCAATAAATAAGTGAACATGTTTTTTCGTTGTTGTTGTTTTGTGTGTGTGTGTGAGCGCACACTTAAGAATTGCTTGGTGGTTTGGACCTCATGGCCTTATCTGGCTGTTTGGACCGCGGCGGGCTGGATTCCTCCTGTTCTCAAGGTCCAGACAGAGAGCGAAGGCACCTGGATTAGTTGTAGTTTTTTTTGTGCAGCATTACCCACTTTGTCAGACAGGTAATTCACCTTTAGAAGAGTTGTTGTCGCTCATCTCGTTAGTATGTCTTTACTATCTACACGTCCCCTCTATATTTTAAAGTCTCTGCTGAATGCAGAGCCGTATCTAACTGGCCCTGCGACATTCCTATGGAATTATTTGCCTTGTGCTAAAACAAAGAGGGAGGAAGAGAGCAAAAGCCCCGGTTTAATGTTGCTTCTCACTTCATTTTGCCACTTAAGTTTCACCGTTTGTTCCATCGTTTTGCCACCACTTGTGCCTCTTACTACGCCAATTACACCCCCACTTTCATGTGTTCTCCCACTTACATACACATACCCCGACACACATACTCATATGCGCATACACGCGGGTTGGTGGAGGGTGAGGAGGAGGGGGGGCGGACTTGGCCGGCCGAGGAAGCCAAGCTGGATCAAAGGCCGTGTGTGAGGGAGCCAGGGCACCTCGTAGAAAACAGCTGCCCCTCGCTGTCTCTGCCTCTCACCCCGGCCTGACAGCAGCCAGAAATATGAGGCCTCTCCAGACCTCTGTCCTGGGAAAAAAGGACAGGACGGCACACATACACTCAGAAAAGCTTTTGTCTCTGCGCTCTCCCTCGCTCTCCCTCGCTCACCCAGACATACAAAGAAGAAAGAAAGCCGTTTGTCTATGCTCATTCACTCATTCAGCCACAAATAGAAATCTTCGTTTCACATATACACTCCCTCTGCCAACCTCACAAAACCATTAAATTATCACATGCTTGATTTCTCTTTATTGTCTGTTTGTTAGACTCTTTCATTAGCTGTTTTAGTCAATTTGGTGCAATTTGTCTGTCAATCTTACTCTGCCTTTGCCTTTCTCTCCACTTCCCTCCTGCCATCAACATTGTACCTGCTCTTTCTGTGAGCGAGGCCTTCCCCAACACTGTCTGAGGGTGCTTTTCTTCTCCTATACTCTTGTCTCCACCTTTCCCCGCCACATGTCTGGGATTTCTCTCCCTCCGCTCTGCCTCTCCGGCGTGTTCAAACTCTGACAGAGTTGAGAAAGGCATTCAGCTCCCTAATCCGGGCTCCCTCTATCAGGAATGCTAATACGTGTGATTGTGTGACCCGCCGAAGCCCGGCAACATCTGCAGGAGCCTATGGCGAGCCCCCACCCTCCCACACCCACCCTGCCCCCTGCCTTTGAGCGTTCACTCGCTGCCATTATTTCATTGTTTCACTTCACGCCTGTGACTGGGCAGTGCAGTTAACCCTCTGCTGCTCAGGCCAGCCCCGGCTGCAGTCCTGCAGACAGGGCCAGGGGAGCACTGAGGAGGGGTGTAAGGGTTTGGGACAGCCCTTTTCCCAGGACAGGCCTCCCTCCCTGCCCATCTGGACCCCTGCACACAGCTTTACCCCTCGCACTGTTTACTTATGCATTCCACTACTCGTCAGCATGCATTTGTGTGTCCGTTTCAAAGCGTGGTCACTCGTGAGTTCAGGCACAATTGCAGGAATTACCATCTGTTTCTCACTGTTGGACATTTCTCCATGAGTGGCTTTTGCTTGCTCAGAGGGGGAATCAGGAAAAGGACACTTATACTTGATAGGATGAGATCTGAAGGGATGGCAGTGTAAGCCAATGAAAAGCTATTATTACATTTTCAACCACCCCTTTGCCAGGTATTGGAGTTGAAAGAAATTATTGTTGGGATAGTGTCTGTTTTCAGAAAGATGAATTACTGGTAAAGCACAACTGTCGGAGTGAATCTGTGTCAGGCTGTAGTGCTGCTGATTGAATTACCCTTCTCCTCAGTCCTGCCTGCACTGCTGCATATGTATTCAAGCGACGCCATACTATAGACGAGCGAAGGGGCAGATTGGGTTTCTGCGTGCTTCATTCACATCCTAACATTAAGCTATTAAATCTTTAGGATTGTCAGAACTGTCAGAATCCGGCCCATGTAATCTGTTTTTGCTGGATTCCAATAAAAAAAACTGTATATTATCCCACACACATAGTTTCAGGCGATCATCACGAGCTCTTAGATGAAAAGAAAATCCAAGCAAAGCTAACATCTTCAACTATGTACATCAAGTCTTTCTCTGTCGGTTTTGGCACACACTCATCAGCGGTTAGGTATCTCTGTTCAAGTGTCTCTGTAGTAATTTATTGATGCCAGGGATGAAAGAAGCAACGAAGCAACTTTTGCCAGCAGGCGGCCTGAACATAACCAGTAGTGTTACACTCATTTTACCTTAAAAAACAAAAAACAAGACCACAGTCACGGTAGTAGTATAAATGAATTTTAACATGTTCAGCAGCCCACACAAAACAAGGGTTTAATTGTCTGAGTGTCAGCTAATTTAGTTTGTTTGCTGCCTCAGAGGCAGATCTGTCCCAACAAACTGTTTCCAGTGTGTTACAGACATTCAACACAGCCAGTCAGAGAAATGGACAGCTACACGAACGGGGGAGTCAGATGCAATGCCCGTGGTAACCACTAGGGATCTGCATTCAGTGATCGAGTGTCCATCCCTGGGCCCTGGAAAATACACACACACACACACACACATACTCCATTAATGTTGGAACAATGATTTTGTCCAAAACCATGATTAATCATTACGTTTTTGCAAAGCAGGGGCAGTGTTACCATAGCGACATAAAGTGAGCCACGCTGCTTTGCATATCAACAGAAAAGTTTACAATTGCAGTAGGACTCTGGGTGGCGTCCAGAGCTGCTACAGGCCCGAGTAGCTTTGAAGAGAGATCCGCTCTTTTGGGATCTTCTGTCTCTTCCTCTGACCTCTGTTGTTCAGCTCAACAGGCTGCTTGTAGTTGCACTGAAACAGATTATTTTCAGCATGAATGAAGGTCTTGAAGTTTGAAGTAGCTCTTTTCCCCACAGGTCTAGCTGACTTTTCAAAAAATGAAATTAATTTGGAAATCTGCATCGTAGAAGAATTTAAGGGTCTTCTAAATCAAAAAAAGGAGTGCTCCAATTCAAAATCAGAATTGTGTAAAATCAAACTTTTTTTTCTGTGTAATGACTGACTTTTGTTTCTATCTTGCTTTTCAAGGCATAACACAACAGAGAGAACATTATCTGCTGGTTTGAACTCATTTTAGAGAGAAATGCAAATTATAGTAGCAGAAAATAGAATTAATATCTTTTCTCTGAGCCCTTACTGAATGTGCACAGGAATATGAAATGCCAAACAGACCTTTGTGTTTTTTAAAAAATTTAAAAAATGTTTCATTGGAAATGAATGGGAATGAACAAGCCCAAGAGGTATTTAAAGACTGGTTTAAAAATATTGTAGTGGTACCATGTGAATCTGCCACAATGACTAAATGGAGATGGAATATGTGAAAAATTAGCAGAAACTCATACCACACTGAAACAACATTCAGGGCTCACCACTATGAGTCACCGAAGTTTTAACAACTGCGGTTCAACAGATGAGACAAAAATTTGCACGCACTTTTTTTTTTTTTTAGAGCTGAGTTACAGAATTTATAGTTTCTCTAACACGAGAAGTCAAGATCTGTCCATCTGCATTTCAGTTTAATGTTCTCCAAGGTTCTGTGTGATAACGATTTTGCTTGTTCTCTGTAAAAACGTTTAAAACTGAATATGAGCCACATGGGAATATATGTGGGCCTACCACTCCTGTTCCCATGACGGCTCATTGAAACTGGGGATGGAAGGATGTCCTCCATTTTTAAGATCAAACTTCATGCCATTACAGGCCTTCCTCGGCTCTGGAATGATCATCTACTGAGCTATGTACACACACTCTGACATTGTTTTTAATCTGTACGTTGTTGATACATTTTGTCTTACCGATATAAGATATAAATGTTTGATTGAAATAACTGCAGATTACAGTTCCCCCATTCCTTTGTTTACAGACATGTTTCAGGGTTTCAAGACAGTTTAAAAGGAATGGGCTCTACAGAGCCAAATTGGATCTGGGTATGTAAATACTGCTCTGATGTTTAATGAGAAGCAAAGTTAGCTAATTATAGCAGCTCTGAGAAACATGAGGAGGACAGTGGGAAATGTTTCCATCACTCCCTAGCTCTATAGATTACTGCCTAATTGCCTCAATCGAATCAGGCGGAGACATTAGCCAGAGAGGCAGAGAGTGAGAGAGAGAAACATGGGGATGGGGCTGATTACACATATCCGTCGGTGGCTCTTCAGATAATCCAGCAGAGGACCAGCAACTCGGGCTTTCCAACATAGCACGAGCCTGTCTATCTTCTCTCTAGCCTGCATGTCTGCCCGTGTCATGCTCCCCTCCCCCATGCACTTATGAAGGTGAGGATAGCAGGGTACTGTATTCTCTCCTGCCACGCCAGCCAGCTGCAGAGGTGATTCATACTCCCATGCGGAAGTTTTTCAACTATAATTACATGTAATTCTGACACATGTTTATGCCTGATTTTACCAGACAGCTTCTCCACTAATGACAAAGTAGTACATAACATCCTCCCAAACATTTGTTGCAACAATATTTTTCTACCTTATTATTGTGTGTCGTAATTTTAAGTACAAGGTGAGAAACCTGCACCGCTGGTTGGACTGACCGTTTGAGAGGCTGCTCGGAGAATAGTTTCTTCCCTTTCACAACAAATGCTGTATTATCTGCTCTGTCAAATATCGGGAGTTTAAGAGAGTGCAACTTGGGAGTGTTTGAAGTTTGTCCCAATGCTGTGGAGCCCAGCTTGTCTTTCCTCTCGTTTATTTATGTCACGCTGTAAATAGTGCGAAGGGAGGAAGCTGACTTGTTTATTTCATTTCATTTAATTCCCCTAATTCCTCTTATTGGGAGCGCAGGATTAAAAAGGAGCCGTTTGCATATGGCTGTTTTAACTGTGTGTCCCTCTTATGTTTTGTAGGCAGGGTGGGGGGAATAAGAAGCTCCATTGGATCCGTTTCGTCCTCAGAGCGCAGTGATATTGAGGTCAGCTGTCCAAAATGATCTCATGTTAAGGAATTGGCGAGTCAGCAGGGTCAGAGCAGAACCGCCATGACGACACTTTCTCCACGGTGATAACGCTGCCCTCCTTTCCCTCCCCTTCACTTCCTCTGCATGGGAACAGCGGAGCGGAGTCTGAACTGTGTCTGTGCCCTTTTTTTTTTGCTCTGGAGCAAGATGCTGCTGCCTTTGTTTGCTCACAGAACCCAGGCTCAGAAATCAGGTGGAGATGGGTGTCGGTTACGATTAATTGGATCTTTACAGCTCTGATGATCCAGAGCTGCATGGGCTAATCCTTCCATCTTCTTTAATCCTAAACAAACATCTGAAATGCTGAAAATAGCCAACAGGGGGGAGAAAAAAAAATAGCTGTTTCCTGGATGTCACAGCGGTGTAAACGGGTGCCTGAACAATCCTTCCTTCAGTTTCCCAGGCAGGATGCCACGGAGCATGGCGAAGGAACCGCACGTAGGAGTTGTGTGTGGGGAACCCAGACCCCAGCAGGATCCTTTTTAACAGTTCCGTTGGGAAAGTAGGCACTGTAAACAGATAATGGCGCTCATGCGGAAAGGGCCGGAAGTGGGAGGTCTCTGTCGTTGCAGACATCTAGAACGGGCACTCTTGGTGTGAATCTTCGGAAAGTCATATGGGAATGGGGGAAGTGGGCCTTTTGAATCAATGTTGCTGCTTATTTAAATTCCACTTCTCTCCGCCGTCGAGGTTCAGTGTAGGTAGACTTGGCTGCATGGATTAAATACCAACAGCTGGCTTATCTGCTGTTGAGACTAACGCTGTCGAAGCGTATGGAGCTACGGCTGAAAAAAAAAGTGTCTGTTGCTCTCGGGTCATGTGTGCCCGTCTCAAGTGACTGTCTGCAAGAAGGCTACAGCTCATATCTCTTTTCTATCCTAAGATCAGTCACATACGACCATGCCGTTCACTTTCTCACTCTCACACTACTTTCTCCCTGTCTCCCTCTCTCTCTCTCTCACACACGCACACACACATGTTCCCATAATTTATGGCTGCCGGGTCCTTGATCAATTGATAGCAGGGAATCCTTTGGTAAATAGAGTTTTAGACACATTGCCAATAGACCTGGGCTATTGATTGGAGTGTAAATTAAAAACTTAATCAGGTCTCTGAGATAAGATTTATCTCCGCCCCAAGCAAATTACAGGGCTGACTTGGAGACATAAAGGCAGGCCGGTGGGCAGACGAGCACTGCCCCTTCGTGGGTGCCAAGTCTCGCCGCGATTGTCTGCCCCGTTCCCGTTTCGCTGCTGATTCTGCCACTCTCCGCCACTTTTAGGCTCACTTCCCTCCTGTGGGATAGACCGTGAAGACTTTCGGTGTTGACATAATGGATGAAGGCCTCTCTTGTAGTCTTTAGTTAGAACAAGATCGGCTCAGACAAACACAGTTTAAAGCATCTGGCGGACATATTTATCCAATATGTCTTATTGTTCCATGATGCACTTTTAGTACGGCTGACCCAAGTGGGAAGTAGTTTTATTTCTTTATCATTTTGTTCTGTTTAGCAGTTTGTCTTGTTCAGTCTTGTCAATATCCCCCTCCACCCCCCCTTCTTTTCTCTCTCTCTCTCTCTCCTTCTCACTGTGTGTTTAATCACTTACTTTCATTGCTGCCTGTGATGAAATATGTAAATCATTACACCCAGCTTTTATTTCTTCAATAATATTCTCATCTTGTTGAGGTCATTTTACGCCACAATAAATTCATGCACATTCATACGCACATGCGGTGTTGTCTATATTTTATATGTATTAAGACAATCCTTGGGATTGCACATTGATCAGTATATGGATTTCCACAGTAATTGCTGAGGGAAATTTTCTCTGCCTCTACTCTTCTTCATTATTAATATTGGGAAATGGGTATACATTCAAAATGTCTCTGAGTATAATTTCATCTTAAAATAACGAGAGCACTTTTAATTCGTGCCAGCTAATTCAGAGCAGCACACGTATTGGGAACTGGGCTTTCCTCGTGTTTCACAGATAAGAGAGACACAGGCTCACTAAGGATCCTGGGATAGGTACCTCACAGGTATCTGTCTGGATCTTTTAGCCGGTAATTAAAACATACATTTTTTTCCGTGTGATTAAAGCTGGTATTAGGCTCCTCTCAGGGATTATAGCACTTCCTATTATCTCTGGTTATGGTCCTCATATACAGAAGCCATAGAAATGACATTGACCCAGAGAGACAGAGGGAGAGACAGACAGCGAGAGAGGGAGATGGAGGTCAGACAGTTGAGGAGGTCATAAGTCCATTAGCAGATTACCGTAAATATACATAAATATGATAAATTGTGCAACACCCCTGAGGACTATTATTGTGGTGGTGAATATATAGACATTATTTTGGATTTGTGAAGTGCTGGCTAAGTGTTAGAGGTCCCCAAAAGAGCCACGTAACCTAACCCATCCGGTGGCTACATAATGGTGGCCAACCTTTTCTCTTTGTCTAGTTGTGGGGGAGGCTCAGACCGTCAGTAATAGGCTTTTTGCCTGATAAGCCCGGAAAATACTCGTTTAGTTAGTGAAAGTGCAGAGGGATCCTGGCCTGATAAACCCGCTGTTTCCGTCTGTAATACCCAACAGCTAAAATCAATAGTTGGGATAATTCTCCCGCTAGTCGTCCAGTCTCCTTTATCTGCAGCCTTCCTCAACCCATGTACATGGGGGTGGTGGTTAGCTGGAGTATGCCCCTGCGTATATTACAGGTTATATAGTTGCACTTGCATATAACTTTTTTTGTGAATGTTGCTTGCGTTTGTCTTAGATTTTGCTCTCTGTACCACTATTCACAAGATTGGATCACTGCTTGCCTTAAACTTCTGATAATTTCCAACTGCTAACCACCCAGAGTTCACCGGGAGAGCACACTCTTGGTCATTTTCCTGGTGTCGAGGGTGCGCACGATATGCGTCCGGCACTCAGCTCATCAGCTCAGGTGTGAGTGCACGTATAAATCAGGTGGGAGGAAGTGGCTGTCAGCGCCAATTCAGACCTGCTAAGAGCCCCCGTGCTCTGTCAACACGAGCGCTATGTTCGGACACAGGTGCTTGATTAGCCTCATGCGTAAATTCAGAGCAGGTAGCACCTCTGACACAGCCATGGGATTAAAAGGCTCTAACAAGAGACGAGAAGGGTCCCTCGTGGATTTAAGATGGGAGGTGCGTGAGTTTGATGACCCTGATGAGGGCCAAACAGGCCGGAACAGTTTTCACCTCCCAAGATTTCCCCACTTCTTTATGCATCTTGTTAAGAGGAGCCAGAACGTCTGATCAGGCGTGGCGGAGAATACAGAATTCCTCCCGTATCACAACTCCACTGTCCCGCTTTAGTCAGTGTTATCATTTTGCTGACAGGCTCTCCCGGAGTTAGTTTCTGCGTAATCTCTCTGGCCATCGCAGCACTGCTGTAAAATACAGCCTCAGGTGTTAGTAGGCAGGGTGGTTAGCCTGCGACACCGTTACCTAAAGTGCAGTGTATTAAAAAGCAGTCAGGGCCCCGGATCACAGTATATCACAAGGGAGAGGCAGCGATAAGGCCTGCCTGGCCGCCCGCAGATCAATGAAGGTTACTGACATCATATCACAAAGTGAAAGCGAGTGCTGCACCCCTAGCTATTTATCAGCAGTGGATCGGACATGAAAGAGGGTGGAGGGGAGAGAGGACAAGACAGGACAGCACTTTTCCCCCCCTTGTGTTGGGGGGCTCGAGCCCTGACTCCTCCTCTCCGAGCCCCGTCGCCGACTCCTGCCCTGGTCTGTGGCGGCTGTCGCCTAGCAATAGCGAGGAAGCAAGGAGAAAATGTAGATGTGGGAACTTTCTCTGATTTTTCGGCACAGGCAGCCGCGCAAGACATTCCTCTCTTGTGTTCTGCGCGTCTCCTTTCACCGCTGTCCTCTTTATTTCTGTATATTTAGTACTGCCAAGGTCTTTGATAATCAGTCGAATTCAGACATTTTAATTTGAGGTTTTATGCCGCCATTGTAGGCATTAGACCTTGCTCTGTACTCTTACTTTCATCCGTTGTAATGTGTAGCCACCTGAGGCACCACCGGTCCACGGGCTTTCGTTTTTGTATGATAAGTTAGAAAGACACCGTGTCTGCACCGAGCCAGAAACACAAGACCACCTCGACCACTGCACACTTATCTGTGACCCTCTTTTCTTTTCTTTACCTTTCGACACCGTCGTTGGTTCAATGCATTGTAAAGGCCCTTTTCTCCTCACTTATGTCTGCATTAGTGTGGCAGTATCGAGCTGTGTGTACGCGCAAATGCACTTTTGCGTGTCCAAGCGAAGGAGATCATGCTTACAGGTACTGTATGAGTTCCATTTATCAGCTGCCTGGGGCACAATGTGGAGGATTTCCCCCAATGGGTTAGTGTGTAACTGCTCTGTCAATACATGCTTGTCAAGGCTGGGAGACTGTGTGTGTGTGTGTGGAGGGGGTGGAGGGGGGGGAAGGCCCCTCAATCCAACGCACTGAAGCCACTTATTGAGCAGCCAATAGCTATTTACCTCTTGACGGTGGCAGGCAGAGAGAGGGGGCCCGGCCCAGCCCAGTGCGAGAGAGGAACTCTGTGGCTCATTCCCCACTCCCAGGACTTCGCCGCCGCCGCCGCTGCTGCTAGCTCGCGCTGAACCAAGCCCATCCTGAGCCAGGAAGCAGAACCAGTGGCTCAGACAGGAGACAGGGAGGTCTGTGTTTATGTGGAGCAGGTTGTCCTCTCCTGGCTCCTGGTCTTTGCCGGTGCTGGCTGTGTGTGCAGCTTGCTGCTGTAAAGCCCTGCTTCCTCTCTGGAATCTCGGTGTTGACAGAGAGCATCTGGGCCCTGGGAGAGCTTCCAGCCTGCTGGGTCCTCACATGTACACACACGGAGGGAGGGATGGAGGGAGGTGGTGGGGGGGTGGGGGAGGCAGAGTAAGAGAGGTGGAGCGCAGCTTTCGGTTAATACGCTGTATAACCCCATCTCTGTACGTCCCTCCAAACTTTCCTGTGCCCGCTGACCTGCCTGTGGACCTGTCTCTTAGCCTGTTCCCTCCTCCTTTCACCACAAGCGTGTAAAGGTGACATGTTTTTTTATGAATGGGTGTTTTGATGAGTGTTTCTTTTATCCTGGTCGTCTTTGACTCAACAAAAGAAAAAGCTGTCAAGGAGGTGTTCATCTTTCCTCTTCTCCTTTGTTTTCTTAGACCTTCTCGCGCCGGTGAAAATCCCCCTTTTTTTGTGGGCTGTGCACATCCCTGCGCTGTGTGTTGGAGTTATGGGTCGCCTGTCAGGACATGTCCCATGTACCTGAGTCACAGAAGGATTAGTTAACCCTCACGGTGCTCTTGAGGAAGAGTCTGCCAAGCCATGCACAGCTGGGGTTTAGCGAAGAGATGGAAGAGGCAGAGGGAGGAAAAAAACGGAGGTGGGGGGGGGGAAGTTAAAAATGTGCCACACGCACCCATCAATTCAATTCATCAGGCTTTATCACCTGGAGAAGGTCCCTCTCTCAGCCAAATTGGTGCATGCGTTTCATGTATATTAAACTGAAGTGAGACGTCAATTTTGCACAAAGTGAGCCGTACGAGAGCAGAGCAGCGAGATGTCCCGCTGTTAAAGAACAGCTGTGCAAACAAAGAGAGGGGAAAAAGAACAAGAAAAACACATTATATCAACATTTAACAACAGTTGCTCTGTAATCTGGTATTACTTCCACAAGCAAAGGAGGGGCTTGTGTCAGGCCAAAGTGAACTTGGATACTGTTGTGGCAGGAGGAAGCCAAGTGCTTTCGAGAGGTTAGCCCGAGATGTGAAGGTCCACGGACTCATCTTAATCCAGGAGGCTTGCACTTAATCGCTTTTGATGTGCATGTGAACATGACCTGCTTCAACATTCCTGCCCTGACCATAACCAAGTTCAGAAGACCAGGGCATGACTGAGCAGAGGGGAGGGTGTGAGGGGAGCCGGGTGGTGGTGGTGGTGGTGGGGGTGGCTTCAGCTCGCACTAATTGGCTGCCAGGCGTGTCTATACCGCCTGGGGCAAAAGGAATACCCTGCCCTCAACCCGCCCCCCGCCCCCCCTCAATGTCTTCCAACTGTCCTCTTCCAAACACCCTTTCTCCTCTCCAGGCCCTCTTATTGTGTCCCCACAATTTAGCATGTGTGTGTGGTGCTTGTGTGCGCACGTGCGTGTGCGGACTATACTGTGTAAGCTGGCACATTATTAAGGGGAATTCCAGTGAAAGAGAGAAGCCGAACAGAGGAGGGTCTGTCCCCTGGATCTGCAGTGGGTGGCATCCCAGCATTCTTCTTTGTGTGTGATTTCTGCCCACAGTGACCCTGTGTGTTTCTCTGGTCCTGTCAGTGTTATATTACTGTTTGATGGCACATAGGACTCCTATATGGAGCATGAGAACTCCCATCTGCCCCGAGTTCACTGAACTTATTGTGGAAGTCTGTGAAGACTTGGAAGTGTTGTCAAGCCGGGCTTCGGGAGACTAAGTTAGAGAGATTTGGCTGAGGCGGGCTAGAGCTTTGCAGCCAGGCAGTCATCCAGAGTGACAGAGCACAAAGATGGAAAGGGAAAGCTGAGGGTAATAGGAGCAACGGGGTATTAACAAATGAGAAGTCATGACTTGGCATCTGTGAGTGTAGTTCACACGCAGACACACACACACACACACAAACGCATTCACACACACTTTGGTACAGTGAGGAGAAAAGGCTGGCGCACTGTAACTTCTTGCCAAAGCATTGGAGAGAAGTGCAGGCTGTGTGCTGTATGCCTCTTCCTGTTTTGTCCGTGTGTGTGTGTGTGTGTGTGTGTGTGTGTGTGTGTGCTGTAGAGTGGTTCAGGTGCGGTTAATGTTGGCACCAGATCTTCAGGCCCGCGGCAATAAACAACAGAGCAGGCAGGAGGCCAGATGCAACTCCACAAACTTTTAACCTCTCCCTCAGCTAATCCCTCGCCACACTAGTAACTCTTTCTTTTTTTAACTCATTCTTTCACCTCTCACTCTCTCTCTGTTCTTTATTTCTCCTCCCACTGCCTTCTCTTCTTTCTTTCTCTCTCTCTCCTTTAGTCCCACTCTCCTTTTAAGTGAAGTCAGTGTGCTGACCTCTAAATAAAGGCTGGAACACTACAGCTGTTACCAACTTCAAACAGCCAGTGGCTCAGAGTGGAGCCAGTGCGAGTGTTAGGGGTAGAAATAATGTGCCTATTAAAACTAACTTAGAGCCCTCTTTACTCTCAAGGCTCCCTGGGTCTAAGTTGACCACACCAAACCAGGCTCGATACTTACTTCAGCTCAGCCGAGACAATCACGGTGCAGCCAGCCCTAACCCAGCCCAGTGTGAGATAAAGAATGAGCTAAGACAAAGGCGCTGTTCATTTTGAGTCCACAGTATCTGTGTGATTTCCACTCTTTGATATGATCTTTCCACGGTGGAGGGCAGACACAAAGGGTCACCTACGCTTCCTCGCATCAGGCGCCGGTTACATCATTTGACTGGACGCCACCTAATGTAGCCTCATGCAAAACCACAGAGGCCCCCAAATTATATACTAGCGGTTAGTTCTCTGTTCAACACCGTGCTTTTATATTTCTTTTTCCTGGCACACACAACAGGTAAATGCAAAAGGAATACAGAACAGTAAGTTCACCAGGGCACTGTAAAAAAAAAAAAAAAAAGAAAAGAGAAAAAAAAGTGTTTTAACAAATGAATGTGTGCCGGTCATTGTTGTTATTAGTTAGATCTAGATCAGTGGAAAAAGTTAACCTCTGTATTCATGGAACAAGTTAGGCTGACAAAACCCAGGTCTGAATCATCCACCTCAAGCCCATATTAATAGAACTTGTAAAAAATGTACGCTGTCTTTTATCCAAACACTGACAGAATGACTTTAAGATATAAAGACTGAGCCAGAACCAAAATGGAAAGCATCAGGATTAGTCACCTCACTCCCATGTTTGTTGTCTCCTGTTATACAGGGAAGGGTTTCATGATTTAATGTCTGCACAGATGGTTTTCACACTTTGACCTGTCCCCCCTAACCTAAGTAAGCTGTAAATTTAGATTCTCAGTCTTTGTCTCGCTTCTTCACAGAGCCTTTTGTTACAGGGCTGGCTGCTCTCTTGCTGTATTAACCTGCGTTCAGTGAATGCTATTGCATAACGAAGCCCCCTATTTACTTAGGCACAAGCAGCATATAGAAATAAGCAATTCAACATCACATGGCTGTTCAGTAAATTTGTGTAAAATACAGTTATGCAATTTGTTTAAAGCCTTGCTTGAAGTGTAATTCAATAATGAAATGAGCATGTTTTTGTAGTAAGCATTAATCTATGTTCAGAACACCAAAATACTATCCAGCACTTGATTTAATTATGCTCTAATGTTTCTCTGGAGTAAACTACGCTCATTGCCTTTAAACCCAAATTAGATGTTATAAGCTAGTTGTTATGACATTTGTATGTCGTCCTTGTTGCATATTAGTTACAACACATCTTTTCTTGAATGCTGGTACTTATGTTTATAGGCATTATTTTCTGCAGGTCCTCCTCCTTTGTGGGTGTGTATGTTTAGTGCGTACGTGTACCCGTGTTTGTGTTTTTCCCTTGAGAAAAATAATTATAAGTTGTACGGGTTGTCATTATGAGCCTGGCTGGCCAGCCTTCTCCCTGACTGCATGGCTGCAATAGGTTAATTACATGTCTGATGCTGATGATGTCACCAGGTTGGCAACTTTTCTCAGGCTTGTGGACATGGACTTGCTTAAGCTAACCTGAACTGGGTCCTGAATAGGCCTAAGTTGTGACGGCCACTTTAGGTTTTTCCCCTTTTTTGTGTGTGTCATTCTTATTTTAAAAACTTATTTCAAAGAGAGGCAATTATTTCAGGACTGTCCTAGTCATCGTCCCCAGAGAATCATCTCTGCTTATAGCCCTCTTCCTCCTGACGTTTAGTGTGTGTCTCAGATTGAATTTAGTAGCACTGTGTATGTGTGTGCGCGGTTATTTAACTTGCCTGTTGAAAAATAGATAAGGAGCTCCACAACCGTAACAAGAATGGACTTGTGCCAAAAAAGATATTGGAAAAGAAAATGCACGTGTGTTGCCGTTGAGTGACTCATATTCTCAAAATATCCCACTTGACCTTTTCTGAATGGTTACAGGTAATAACTGGGCAGAGATTCAAAAGTAGAAGGGACGATTAAAACACATAAGTTGCTCTTGTTTGGAAAGCGGGAGAGGAGCATAATTGAAGCACGAGTACACATAGAACACATTCCAGGCTGAAGTGGGTGAATGAGCAAGTCGAGGAATGGACGTAGCATTCCTGCTGGAACACCTGAGAGGTTAGGCGGATGGTGACTGCAAGCTAAGAGAATGCTGAGTGCAAATCTCTGTCGACAAGCTGTGCCTCCTGCTCTGCTCCACCTGGGGAATGTGTTACCTAATGGGCCACAAAACTGCCTGGAGACCGCAGCTCTCTTATCGCTGATATTAGATGACCCTGCAAAAAAAGAAACAGGAATCCATCATGAAGAATAAGACCCTTGCAGAAAAGTAGGATTGAAGGCTTTTCTCTTTTTCTGTGGACAGAAGGAAAGAATGGTAGGTAATGTTATCTTGTTCACAGTTACAAGAATCCTGCTTGCAGAGGCTATGGGTTTCGAGTTTCTAATATGTATATAAAGTTTCACTGCACAATGGACCTTTTGTCTAGAGCAAACTGAACGCTCCCCCTCCTTCTTTTCCTCCCTTCTCTTGTAAAAAAAATGCATTCATGTGCTTGTGGGGCTGTGAGGACTCAGGTTTCTGCTATCTTTGTGTGCCATGTCGTCACTCGCCCCCGCGAGCTGAAATGTGCATCTTGCACAGGCAGGCGCACTGCCAGGGCTGCTTCCAGCCATGGATTAGGGAGAATCCAGGAAACAACGGACTCCTGACAAAACAGCAGCATGACAGGTAACTGAAGTTGCACTGGGGAGAGAGGAGGCAGACGATAATTACAGAGCTTTTTGTTTTCTGGGCACTCTTAGCTGGCTACTTAAGTGCCTGATCTGAAATCTGTGCCTTGTAATTACAGTAGTGGGCCCCATTAGGGCAGAGGTCTTGGTGGGGATTATTCTCCTTCTCTTCTTTCCCCTGTATGTGTGTGTGAGACCTCCCCACCTCCTCCTGCGTCATGTAGAAACCACAGCAGTCGGGGCAGAAGGAGGAGCAGGAATTAGCCCTCCTCTTGTCTGACTGTCCTGTGTGCATAGTCACATTCACACTTGCTGCCTGATCTCAGAGCCAGAGATGACAGTACCACGACCAGTACTTAGTGTGTCTGCCTTTCCTTTTTTCCTCCCCCCTCGCGCTCTCCCCGACTCCATAATACCTTTGCTCCTCGTGCTGACGCTGGGAGATTTGTGTTGATTATGACAGGGTTGTCACAGTGATGAGTGTGTGGCATGGCGTGTGTCATGTCGAGTTGGCAGGGACTCTTGGCATGGCGTCTGTGGAGGTGGGTTGTGGCTCTAGGTGAAGCTGGCCTAAACACCACTAGAACTGTGTCACCAGGTTGATGGAAGAATGCCAAGAGATTTACTGGTGGAGTTCAGAGGATAAACTCTGGCGATGGCTTGGCACATGAGCATGTTATTGTGCAACCAGACAGGGATATCCAGGCGCAGAACGAGAGAAAAAAGAAAGAGAGAGAGAGAAATGAAGACAGAAATGGCCATGTGGCTCGGAGACGGGACTTGGGTCGGCAGAGCAGGGGTCATGAAACGCTTCTAACCTCTAGGCACAGAAACACATCTACGAGTCAACATTAGATAGATCCTGCCTCTTTAAGCTGCTAGCCCTCCTAATAGATTCTTAAGCACTGGTTTTAGTGCATGTTAAACCAGGATTACCCAATCAATTACGGTCAGTGCAAACAAGGATTACTTAAAACAGTACATTTTTCTTGTTGAGAGGCTAAAAGCAGGGTAAATGGAAGAAGTAGCGCGGCTGTTGATGCGAAGAGCAGCCACGATGGGGTCATGATGTCACCCCGAACATGGGCACCACAGGCAGGGGATAAATCCCTCTTCTTCTTCTTTTTTTTTTTAGATGTTTCTGCTAGGTTTGGTAGAATCTACATTTTAATTTTGCACAACATGGCACATTTTGCCTTCAAAAAAATGCACAGCAGTCACTGTTTATAGCGTAGTCTGATAGTTGATTAAGCTATTTTATTCCCCAGTATAGGCTGTATGTATAGTACGCGTTTCTGATGTTGCTCAGCCATGTAGGCTGTGTGTGGAACAAGAGTCTTTCAGTGGGTGTGGAGGAGTGTGAGAGTTGATCAACGCTCTAAAACTCACATACTCGCCCTTTCTCTGAACTCGGCTTTTGTTTACATTTTAATCACAATCAACAGCTGTAACCTCCTTCACAATACCCAGCAAGTAAGGACATATATACTTGCCAAACCAGATCCCTGCACTCATGTGTGTCTGTGTTTACACATTTGCTCTCTCTCTCTCTCTCTCTCTCTCTCTCTCTCTCTCTCTCTCTCTTTCTCTCTCCCCCCCCGGTCTCTCTCCACGTGAACCACCACCCCTTATGTACCGAAAATACACCTTGGGAAGCCAGTGTTTTATAATACTAGGTTGCATATGATTGGCTGACTAGCTGCCTGTCATCTGTGAACCAGAGCCATTGTCTTGGAGTCTTGAGACAGCACTAAGTATGTGTCATTAGAAAGGATATGCATTGGCTTTGAATGGGCTTATGTGTCATCTTAACCTCTGCACATGTCAGTCCGTCTTTAGAGAGCAGCCAAGGATGTGAAGAATTCTGCAGTAACTTACAGATTCAGGACTCTCTGACTTGTCTCTCTCTTTCTTTCTCTCTCTCTCTCACTCTGATACACACACACACACACAC
>JBCAUF010000001.1:15930462-15949639 GCA_038406115.1 Haemulon aurolineatum | reverse complement strand
AAGTTCTCATTGGTTTTCAGAAGCAATGAGAACATGTGCCACAGGGTTACTGCCTTACTACTTAGTGACAAGGAACGGGAGACCTTTATCGCCCAGGCCCTAAGCAGGGAAGCCTGTGAAAGGGGCCTGAGAGTCAGTCATTACCTTAGAAACATGGGCTGCATTAGAGATTCATAACAGTGTGCCATCTCTGCACCTTTCATCTCCACCAGGGCCAGCTCCATTAGGATCTTTTATCTTTGTGCTGATGGCTGCTCTTGATAATGGGGCTGCCGAGAAATCCCAAAAAGTAAAGACTCAACTCTGACACTATTGGCCCTCCCTTTCTTCAAGTGGAGTAGTACATCAGAGTACAGTAGAGGATGTATATGCACTCTGATTTGCAGCTTTAAAACCAGATTTGCTGGAGCTCTCTTATTTCAGACATGTTCTTTAAGAAGTTGATATCCGTTAATGTAGTTTAGTTAATGGTTTGTGGTCTTGCTGTGCCGTGCCGTAGCTGTCTTCATGTGCCACCACCTTTGACACAGTGGTCTGATCACGGTGTTGACAGTGCAGGCAAAAGAAAAATCATTCACTTTTTCATATTTTGCATTTCCTTGTTTTATGCATGCTATCAGTCAGTGTGCCACTGCTGCCCACATGACTGCTTAAGTTTTATAAGATTAAGGATTAGTAAAATATTGGCATTCCTCCTGCTGATGCCCCCATGAAAATGCATTAATGATATCCCATGCAAAGCCTCGTTGGAAACTTCGCTTTTGGGCAGACAAACACAACTGCATAATGGTATAGTAATTCATGCAAGCCAATGTTTTTCAAATGTTACAGTAATTATGAAAAATATTCTTACTTTTCCCCTACATACCCGCAGCAGAGCAAATCTCATTTCCAAGGCAAAGCGGAGAAGGAACACACTGAATAATCATTGTGTTTAATGCTCTGGTCATAATCCCAGGTTTTATGATGGTTTTCTAATGATTTTCTAATGATGTTAAATATTAGTAGAGAGTACAGCCATAATTTGAACACAGCGGTCGTTTTTTCAAAGCTCTATCAGCACACCCGATTGCAACTACAATGAATATTGCACTGGGAATGAGATTTAAGAGCCATCCCTTTTGGTGTTTTATTTTGCCGTCTCCCCATCTACCATAAATCCTCATTGCTGTGCTCTTGAAGCCTCCGCCCTTGCCTGCCTTCCCCAGGTGGGAATACAATTAGGTGCAGGGGCCATTTCATTCAGTGCCACTGTCTGTCCACCGCAGTCATTCGTAAAAAACGTTGGAGCTGTCCCAGTGGGGAAAACAGCGGACTCCTGGGAAATATAAAAAAAACAAGGAAAGAAGAGAGAGAGAAACAGAGAGGAAAATAGTAGAGAGATGAGCACAAAGACGGGTAGAAATCTCTAGAATTGCTGTCAGAGGAGATACAAGCTTGGCCTCTGATGAGTGACAATATTGAGCAAAATATGTATTGGAGACAAAGGCTTTGTCTCCTTCCTGTGCCTTTTCAATGAATTACACCTCTCCACCCCCTACCCCCAGCTTTTTAATTAAATGGCTGCAGCTCCATCTCTCTATCCGTAGCTCCCCATTACAGAGGCTAGATAAGGGATTGCTATCTGTAGCATGTTAAGAAAGGCTGCTGGGCAGCCAAGCCTCATGAAATTTGTCACAAGATCTCATTTTCCTCATTGCCAGACGTGATGCTTATAATTGATGTGGAGGCAGCAGTAATTTATTGGCCGTCCGCAATTATCATCCCCTTCTAGCAGGGGGATGTGACTGCAATTTATAAGTGTGTGCGTGTGTGTTGTTGGTGTGTCTGGGGTTGGGGGTGTGACATTGTATCGTATAAATTAACGCAAAAACATGTTTCTCCTTATCGCAGGGCAAGTGCGTATGGGTGTGTGTGCGCCACTTAAGAATGCAAATTAATGACAGGCTCCATATCATAAACAATATGGGGCCTGTAATGCAGACATGTTCGGTTGAGGTGTCGGGGCTGTCAGTGCGCCAGCTGGACTTTCACACACAGCCGGGGGGTGGAAGGGCAACCAGAAGCCTGGGAGGTGGGGGGGGGTCAGAGAGGGCGGGCCGGAGGGGCAGAGGGGGCTGGTGCCGCAACCCTTTGTCCACAGCTCCTCCTTATGTCTTTAGGGTTTGTTTTCACATAGTAAAGACAATGACAATGGGGGTATATTGTTAATAATGTGGTCGTCTGAGCAGTGAGACTGTCAGACTTAATGCAGTCAGTCATTTAGGAGTGTGTTTTAATCAAAAAATGATTTCTCTTCGTAACTTTTCACTGGCAATATTCAGAGAAGGAAATGCACATTGTGTCCAGAGGGCATTTGCCACTATGAAACTAGTGACAAAGTGAACTGAAGTAATGGTGGGTAAAAGAGACAATGGAGTACATGAATTTCTCTGTGCTGTTCATACCATTAGAGTCAAAAATAATGCATTTTCGCATTGCCAATATGATCTGCAAAGACACTGCATTAATAAAATCTGCATTCATTAACCTAGGAGCATCATTAGTGGTATCAAGGCAGCACTTCAGCTCAAAAATGAGGCAATTCGTGGTCTCTTTGTCCTAAACGGTGAATGTGAACTCACCAGGCTGGGGACAATGTGCTACAGTCAGTGCTTGTCATGTTTTTTGTAGAAGGCCTTGTAATTTTCCATTTTCATTTTCTAAAGATAATTCAGATCTTATTCTTCGTTCACAGACCACCATCACCGGTTTTAGCTTCACACGTGCACACAACTGCACGCGAATCGAGGGAAAAGGTCTCGTGCTCCGTGCCATGCTCTCGCAGTGAACGCTCTGCTCCGCAGACGGATAGCCGGTTTAGTGGTGCACAGATTTTCCTGTTGCACAGCGGTGAGCTCCACGGTCAGAGTGGATTGTTGCCGTGCCATGGTGGGGAAGAGAATGAGGAAGATGAGGGCTGTCACCAGCAGCCACTCTGAGCATGCTCCCTTTGTCTAGGGAAATGGAACCTGTTTGTTTTGTCTACCTGCACGCCTGTTGTGTGCAGTTGCCAAATTAGACTTTCAAATCAAGAAGCCAGTGGGAGACCAAGACTCTAGTTTTCTCCTTCCCTTTAATAATCATCCCTGTTTACTCTTCAGGGAGTCATCTTTATATATTTTTTTTCTTAAATGCGCCCTCTAAGCGGGGAGAGTGTCTTTAATAAAGCAAGCAGGCAGAGCGCCATTCCAACATGTGAATTGCACAGGAGAGAATTGAGAGATGGAGGCAATGGAGGAACAGTGGAGGAGAAGGAGGAGGAGGGAGGGGCGGAGGGGTGGAGGGGGGGGGGAGGTCTGCTGCCGCTGCACCCTTCATGCTATTATCTTTATGGCATAGCAAAACATGCTTCAGGCAATCAGCATGAAATTGTTAATTGCTCAGCCCACTTGTGTGTTGCTCAGGGGACAGGGGCCTTCAGGAGGTCCCGCATCGAGCGAGCGAGGGGTGTCCGACTAACTGCCTGCACGTCTGGTCTCTCACACGACACATAACACCGTGCAACAAACATGTTGTCTCCACACTCTCAGTGACCTTCACGGAATTGCAGTGGGAATCACCAGAGGCATGTTCCATATAGTGCATATAAGAATTAATTGTTGCTCCGATAGAATGTGTGCTTATTGAACACGTTTTCTTTTTTTGCACATTACAATTTTTTTTGTATGGTTTTAAGAAGTATTTTTCCAAATGATTCAAGTGCACTGTCTTTGTATGTCGGGCCCATGATAGATTAGTGTCTGTTTTCTCTGCAGTGTGAGGTGTGATGGTCAGGGAGCCACAGATGTAATGGAGATTGTGTGAGACAGGAGTCGGATGCGAGTGAAACCAAACCCTATGCAAAATAAAACAAAAACAGACTTTTTTTCCCCGCGATAGACTCGAGAGGCAGTAAGCCACCTCTTTTGTCCCGAGGATGATCATCACGGAGGGCAGCAGTGGCTGCGACATGATTCCACACAAACAAATGCACCTCCCACCCCTGTCCCATGCACTTCTCTCACCCCCTAAGAAGTGGCTCCAGGTGGCTCAGAGGATATGTAAGACATCTTTTCAAAACGAACACCACCCCTCCCGTTACATGCTCAGTCAGAACATAATGCCCCTCCTCCTTGGCTATCAGTTTTGTTCCTGTTGGAAGAGAGGGAGAAAGAGCAAGGTTACACGGGGCGTCATATTAATGGGGCCTGTCATGCGCGTTGATCGTCTTAGGCGTGGAGGAGGATGAGCGCTCAAAAGGTGTTGTCTTCAAATAGGATTTCTGCAAGTGAGACATCCTCGTTGGGTGATATCCCCCTCAGAGCAGCCACTTTCTTATAGAATGATCTGTTATTAAGCAAATGAAGTGCTGCGGGCCCAACGGTAAATCCCTCCACTTTGTCATGGTGTGCTCTCAGTTATCACACCCTGCTCTCTCATTCATTCCTGATGTTCTACCCATTTCACCACGTTATACCAGGGCACAGCAGCATTGTATTTGAAGTCAGTCGCCCCTTTGGAGCACGCGTGACATAAGGAGGATTCCCAGTTGTAATCAACGACTCCTTTAATGGCGCATTGATTTTATATAAAAAAGGAAGTTTGAAAGTAACCAGGCCTTTTCTCTTGAGCAGAGTAAAGTTCAAGGCACATTTCCTGATACAAATGTAAATGAAAGGATAGACCCACCGCTAAATATTAAATGCTGGTATTGGATTCTGCTTGTGTTTTGATAACTAGCACTCCAAAACAACAAAATCCATTTCCGTCAGATGTTTTCAGATGTACGACTCGAGAAGTAATTAATCATGTAGGTAGATGTTATATTACTCACATTTCCTTGGTTAAAAAGCAGCTGAACATGCAGTTAGAATAGCAAGCTACACTTGCGCTGGCACGTGTGTCAGATCAGTTGAACTTTCTTTCTCCCAGTTACAGGCCCTGTAAACCCTCGGGCTCTTCTCACTTGTGGCTAGTCAGAGGAATGTTTTGCTTCAGCGCCCGACCATCAGTCCACTGTGCAACGACTTCGACTGAAGGGACAATCAGGGAATCCCTTAATAAACTTTGGCCTGACATGGGCCTTTTGTCCTGGCCATCCGGATACATGATAGAGGAGAAAGAAGGGGTGATTGGAAGGGGGCGGGGTAGACAGGGGGAATGGCAACTGCTAGACAGGAATTGATTGCATTAATTGATATGCCAATATGTAAGCTTGTTACATCCACCATTGCTTAGGATGATGGCTAACAGGTCCGGCTGATCAATGGAACCAATAAAGGCTTCATCCATTAATGAGCAATGTGGTAATTAATGTTATCCCTAAACCAATTACCTCAGGCAGTGCATCTACAAGAAAGCGCAGCAAATAGTCCAACCAGGTTATCTCTTTTATACTCTTAGCAATTTTCTCATGCCGCCTCTTTACTGCTCCGTGTGTTAACATGGCTGTACGGCAGCACTCTGGCCCAGTCTGTTCACAGGCCATAGAAAAAAGAAATATTGTGAAGTGATTGCACATGTTATCAAACGAATGTAAAATGAATTTTGAAGAGAGTCATGTTTAATATTGTACTTAAGCGACACTACATTGTTCGTTGCCTCAGCCTTGAAGTTATAGAACCAGCTAAAGTAGTCATAGCTTCATATTCTAACCTAATCTAATTCATCTTGCTCCTTTATATGGGGATCCAAGCTGGTAGAGCTGTTACTTTATTGTTTTATTGTTTTCCTTCTTCTTTCTCTCAGTCTCTAAATCTCCATGTCCGTGTTCTCGTCTCTTCTAAAACAAAAACATTAACCAAGAGCACAGATGACAATAATACAACGAACAGGTTTGTTGGGCAGTGACGCCAGAAACATGTAATTGTTACACCTCTAATTATACATGTTACGTGCCGAGTAGTATTTGTGGTGAAGAACATCTCTATAGTGTCTGTCTATAGCCACAAAAGCCTGATTGTCTTCATAGCTGCAACAAAGAGCAAGCCAGAGAGTCAGAGCCAAGTAACAAACCACAGCTCTCTCTGATAGACGCACTGTCTGTACATGAATAATAGCAGGCTTATAAATCAATACTATTGTTTTTATGTTTTAAAGTAAGACTTGTCTTACCTGGAATTCATGCATTTATTCATTGCTCAACATTTTCATTCATCTCATCTTCATATGAAGTAAATAAAACAGGGTTTTCTGGATTTTAGCGTGTGCTTATTGTTCAGGAACAATAGAGAAAGTATAGTGTGACAGTGGGTGCTTTACTGTACGTCTGAGTCTGGAAACAATAAGAGTGTTAATAAGCAAATGACAGTCACGGTGCTGGTCGGGCCCTACCCTCCATGTCTTCCTCTATCCATTTACAGTAAATGCTTTTTCACTCATTGAGCATTAGATGGCGGCTGCAGTTGGTTTCAATTAATTATGGAAGCATGTCTGAAAAATGTATTTGTTTAGCCCAGAAGGCATCCCAAAAACATGGTAATTTTGTGTGTATTTAATAAGAAATATCTGAATGTGGGAGCGATACTGTGCCCGTATGTAAGCATGTATAATGCATGCATTCATGTGTTTATCGCTTATTTTTTTACTTTGTATGGGAGAGATGCTGAGATGATAGAAAAAATCATTTTATACAAAAACTATCTCTATCCAAACAGACTTAACAAAATAAGAAACAGAACTAAGTGTGAGATAATGACTTATTAGTTGGGACAAGCCCTTTAGAACAAAATCCAGTTTATGTAATGGGTGTTGCAGAAGTGCAGAAAGGCCCATCTGTCTCTCCGCCTATTATCCGAAGCCTTAATCGGGACTTACAGCAGGGCAGACTAAATAAACAGTAAGTAAGTTGTCTTGGGTAGAGGAACGTCAATGCCTGCAACTTGCTCAAGCCTTTGCTCTGAATAGTTCTGTATTGACCCCACAGGACCCCCCGAGAATTCCCTAATTGAAAATTAATATTGAATCAATGCAGCGGGCCATTTGCATATTGATTATAAACATCCAGGAAGGCACCAAGTATGTCTTGGATCAATAGGGCCCTTCTGCAGCAGGCCGAGTGCACTACATCACATGGCAGCTGCCTGCTCCTGAGGTTAATGACTGCTGCTTGTTAAGGAGCTCTTGTCAGGTAGAATCCAGCCGCAGGGTCTTTCTGCCAAAGCTGGCAGCAGGTGAACTGTGGAGGGTGGAAAAGGAGGTACAGATGGATTGGATGAAGGGGAAGTACGGGATTCGGGCAGCCCTTTATGTTTTAAGAGTTTTAAGAGACATCAACTCCAGGTTTATCTCAGCATTAGGGGTGTTTGCCACTTGTAAGCATCACTGTTGTTCTTCATCGACCTGTGTTTCCTTTTATACTCTGTTATTTATATTTTTTGGGCCTTGGCACCCTGGTGTTGAACCCTGACCACTCCATAACACAAACCATAAAGTACTACAGCCATGTGTGTTTGTACTCTGTGTGTGTGTGTGTGTGTGTATATATATATATATAAGAGAGGATAAGGAAGGGATGCTGATCAAAGATAACGCCAACCATTTCCATCCCCTGAAGGGAGAGAAAACAATATTAGGTAGATCAAAAAGGCCTTTTTTAATTTGAAATGAGACTTTCGCAGCATTACAAGACAAAGGAGAACAAGAATCCTCTGCTTTAAAATGCCGATTAAGATTCAACACATACATTCCTCTGCCAAACTCCCCATAATAGTTTCCACATGTTGTAGAGATGTGAGAGGTGGAGGCAGGAGGGAAGGGATGGCAGTGAAGTGAAAAGGTTAGAGGGAGATAGAGGGAGATGAAGAGAGAAAGAGCTCCATCAAACCACCGCAACTGGTAACCTGAGCGTTGAATCCCACAGTAGCCCGACTGGCTGGTTTAGTGGCGATGTTGAGGCCTGGTTAAACTAATGGGGGCTCTCTAAAACTGGATGATTCTCTGAACCCACAGGAGACAGCAGACCTGGTGTGAAGCACATGTGAGAGCAGCTTTTCCTGCAGTCTATGAAAGGCAAGGTCTTGAATTAATGCCTCTGTGCAGTGTCCATTCTCCCCTCGCCGCAGCCACCCCCTCACCCCTCCCCACCCCTACGCACAACCCTGCGCTGGGAGCTAGGGTCTGGGAGCTGAGAATGGAGTGCCGGGCCCGGAGAACCAGGCTGCATCTGATTGCTTCATTACAGGCCCTTTCATTGACTTGGTTGCACTGAACTGATGAACTGAGGCAGTGGACAAGAGCACATAATAGGAAGAAATGAATTCTTATCACAGCCTTCTCAGGAGGCCACTGGTCCTGGCTGGAGCCAACAGAGGCCATGGCTGAATGGAAGAGGCGGGGGCTGCTTCTGGGCCCATTCATGAGCCAGGAGCAGGATCTAGACAGAGGACATGATGGAGCTTTAGGATGTTGGATCAGTACGCAGGGGAGGAACCATGAGTCCACAGAGAGCCGTATTATTGTCGGCAGCTTGTTTTAATGATTAGTTTGGTGATTAGTGTTTGCTTTCTCCTGGTAACTGACACCCACGGCATAACATTTTTTCCAATTGTTTATTCCAGCAGTCCTCCAGAGGCAGCCTTCTGCTAGTTAGAGTCCCCGCGTTAGGCCCCACAGCAGCACCCAAACACCAACCACTGAGATGAATAATTAATTTTGTACCTTATTGGGCTCTCACCCCTAACTCGCCAACCTCTGGCTAATGAGTGAGAAGAGTCTTCTGCAGCAAGGACAATAACGGCACCCATTATAAAAACAACAGCAACACTAACAACCACAGCCGTGCATACAATAGCAGCACAAGGTGTGGTATAGCACAGCGCCAATTTAGTGGCAGGCTCAGTCTCTATAGGGCAGGGGTTGTAAATCCCTTGACCATGCCTCAGAGAGGCTAGGGACTCCACTACACCGACCGACCTGCTCATTTCCATGCCTGCATGCACAGTCAGCACTAAACCGCAGAGGGGGCGGGTAGAGGAAGCCTTACGTTTTACAAGTGCTGCAAATGTGACCCTCACGCTATTAACATAACGGTTTCCTGTGAAAATAAAAGTTACCTTAAATAATGTGATGTTGTGTCATCATAATGTTTCTCAAAATGTGCATAAATTAAAAGTCTATTTAGTGAAGTGTGCTGATGGGCCGATCAGGTACCACACACCTACCTGCCAATGCCACCACCCCTCCCCCCCGCCTCTTCTCGCTGCTGCCATCAAATCTTTCCCCCTCCCCGTCCTGCTCGTACCTGTTCACTTGGCACAAAATGGATGCTGCAAAGCCATTTAATTGGCCTCCACTTCAGAATCCAAGGGCATTTGAAATGTCTCTTTAATAATATCTCTTCCCCCACAGAGCTGTTCTTGACAGTGTTTGGGAACACTGTGCTTTGTTGTAAACGGTTGTCTTGTAGCCTGTGGACATCAGACAGTCTTGGTGCTCATCCTAAAGATCTTTTGCCCTCAGTGATTGCTACCGGGCTGCCGTGGATTTTTCTTTTCTCTTTCTTTTCTTTTCTTTTCTCTCTTTTTTTTTTTTTTTCGCGTGGGCTAAATGTTACAAGAACTGTATCAGACATACTAGTCATTTTGGTCATTTTAGAACAGCTGGCCCATGTTTTAGCCACATCATCAGTTCCATGTTTTTTTCCCTTGCCTGTCTCTTCCTCTCCCTCTCCTGTGGCTGAGCCAAAGATAACTGAGTAGCAGTGTTTGACTGTAATCACTCCAAGTCTCTTTCTCTGGAGAGCAGCACAGCGGGCAGCGCGGTTCCACCCCTCTAGGAGCTTTCAGCCCACTTTCACAGTATTATGACATGTTCTTAAAGAATCAGACAAAGCAGAGTTTGCTTACATATGTGTAATGCACAAGCACACGACTTTAAAACATATAGATTTGCTATCTGGAGAGATCTGTCTTCTCATAATCAACAGTAATCAAACTGTATTTAGTAAGAGGAGAAATGTAACCCACTCTGAGAGGGTAGGCTCAACTGAACAAGTCATTTAATGAATAACCTTTAAGGCTAAAAGAAGTAGTCCTAATGCAGGGTGAACTGTTTAGGCCTGCTCTGTCAAGCGTCATTCAGAGGCATTTTCAGATCTCGGGTAAAATTGAAAACCTAAAGCAATTTGGTATACTGATTAGGCTCAGATAAATACAGGCTGGATATACCACTGAGATTAGAAGGATAACTAGTTTAAATGACGGTTGAGTTGGTCCATTGCATCCCATCATCTGGCACCGAGTCTATTTTGTAATTAAGGCTGTAAGGTGTGTGCATAATCAAATAAATAAATAATGCCGCCGGAATTATGCGATAATGAATTAATACATTACAAGAAGTGAATAAAAGAGCAGCTAATTGCATGAGATGAGTCTTTTTCATTAGCCTTTTGAGAGGAAATTTCATTATATGCATCACAAGCCATACTGCCAGATGAAATCCAGGTTTAAGAGTATGCAAATATAAATAAGGTATTATGTTAGGAAAGCCATAAGAGTCATTACATTGCATTTGAATAGACATCTAGTTGTGATGTTGTTATCTAGGTTTGATATAGTTTTAATGCAACCTTTCTTCACTACAATGAGCTACAAGCAAATGAAGACACCATTGAGTATGTAAAGATAAATCCTTCATGACCCGGAGAAAGGTGCTGACCTGTGCCACTGGTCTCGGTGTCTTTCCGGGTTTGTAGCCTTTCAGTGCCATGTCGTGTCTGCCTTTTTAGGACATGCAAAAACATATGAGTCTCTTAGTAAATGGCATTTTCCCCAAATGGATACATCAAAGGTTTATAAGTTAGCAATAAAGGTGATCTGTGCTACTATTTTTGCACTCAAACTAGAGTAATATTAAAGATTTTATGCATACTTACAATACACCTTGCAGTATTGATATGCAGTTTTATTCGATTTCTTTATACCTATTGTTGCGAGCAAAACATAAACTTGGTTAAATGCATCTCCAATAATTGCGCTGCAAAGTTGGTTGATTATTTTGTACATAATTACAGTGGAAAACAACCTGCCTATTAAGACTTTAATGGCAGTAATAGAGAAAGCAATTACCATTACTTTTCTGCTCACACTGAAAATAAAGATTTCTCCAAATTAAAAGGGTCCTCTGACTACTGCTAAGGCTAATTGTGTGGGGTCTTGTACAGACATCTGGTTGTACATCATTTGTAAGGGCTAAATGCTGATCAGTTAGGAAGGCCTTTACAAGCTGTGTCCTAAGTGTGTGTTTTTGGGACTGCTCTGCTGCCAGGGAGTCTGATAGCTCTTGAATTATTTATCTATCAGGCTGCTGGACGGTAGTCACAGCGACCTGGGCCCCATAGTGGTTGTCTGGCGACATCTCCCTCCAACAGTAGCCATCAGCAGACAGGGGTAGGGGTGCTAATGAGCAGGGTGCATGGGTTTTCTAACCCTCCCAACCCTTCCTCTCATATAGACCCACCGCACTGAATAAAGACGCGTGCAAGATTTGCAAAGATCTGAGTGCAGAACTTTTTAATTAGGGGAAAAAACGAGGTTAGAAAAAGATTGAAAAAGAAAGATAGAAACAACCACCCGTTTTCCTATTAAGGAGAAATGTCAAGCGCGGTGGTGAAGCAATAGTCTGTGTGCATCCCTTTGTTGTCCTCCCTGACATTGAAGGCTAATTTTTCATGGTTATTTGAACTGGAAAATGAAAGAGAGGTTTGCGATTATTTCCTATAAATGACAACACAATTGCATTACGCTTCAGTACAAACACAGAGAGGATATTGCCTTTTCATATTTCATGTGAAAGTAATGGATGGGCTATGCAAAGAGGAACAGAAAGAAAGACAAATGGTGAAAGAAAGCTCCCTGTGTTTGATTTGTATTAGAAACTGAATGGATGGAGGTAGCAGGAGTTTTTTTTTTTTTTTCAATAAGTGGTAGCACTCTCATGGATGTTTTAAAGTGCCTGTGTAGTGTAATCATTGGATTTCTTTAGCAATTAGCTATGAGCAACCAGCCGGGTGGTTGTTAGAAGAAAAGTTGCCCAGTGTATCCACTGCAGGCTCTACTATGGAAATACTTATCCACAGTAAAGCCCCCCCCTCACACACACGCACACACACACACACGGTGTCTCTGCATATCTGGACAGCTGTATGATGTAATAAATACAAATAAGTGCAATAAATAAATAAGATAAAACACCAGCCCACCATCCTCCACCTCTCCTCTCAACTATCCTGGTATATTTGAACTTAGCAGGCCATTCAATGTTTGAGAGCAAACACACATCAATGATATACCCTATATTTTATATTTTAAATAAAATTGATTAGCAAAATTGGTATTCATGACCTTGTCAGATTCTGTTTTATCTGGGCGCACGCTTTCATAAACAAACAGCCGGTTAGGCCCAGGGCTGTAGATGGAGACAGGGAGGCTGGATGACCGTCGAGGAGGATGGCGAGCCAGCCCACTGTGGAGGGGCCTGCTGAGAAATGTGTTTGCGTACGTTAAGTTTACAAAGATTGGAGGACCGGCAGGAAAGCCTCTGCCAGCAGGACTCATGTAAATAGGGCCCATGTGGGAGCGGAGAGACGGACTCCTAACACGCGCCGAGGTAGGCGCTACATACATCCAACCATGGCAACATTGATTTTCTGAGCTAATACCTCCACAGAACAGTCCACAGGCAGATGGATGCACTACAAAGATATGCAAATGGTGCATTCGATAAATCGACAGGCAGAGATCTTTTTCAGACAGTCCACTGTACTGGTCTGCAGTGCCTAAAAGGAGAGATAAACAGATAAGTACCTGTTAATGGACACACACATACACAAGTGTGCACACTCAGACAAACATACAAGCACCTGCCCGTTACCTGGGAAAACTTCGATCAATAACAGAATTTCATGTTAAGCAGAACCACTTCTGAAAAGCACATCAAATAAAAGCTGGGACTATCCAGCATCAGTTTTTAATAGGAGAGTGCTATTTTTAATGTGCCATACTATATTTTTAATTTTCAAGGTTTTCCTCAAGAAAGCTTTTTGCACTATATCTTGTGTATAATAACCAAACAAACTGTGGGGTATAGTCATATTCAGTGCGCTTATTAGTCAGATATGAAACAAAAGCTGCTGGGTGTATGTCATATATAATAGATGTGGGCTGTCTTGTTAAGCCCAGCAGGCTGCATGTGGCTGTGTCTCTGTGGAGAAAGGCTCTGAAGCTCACTGTACCTGGTAATTAAAGAGAGTTTGTGGCAAAAGCCAAACATCAGGAGAGATGAGCTATGAACAAAAGAGCTGTGACAGTTTCAGGTTATGTGATTTTTGTGTCCCTTTTTTGCCAAATGAAAAATCAATACATTTTCCGGGTTATACATATTCAGAGTGTCCACCGTGCTTCCGCCCTGATGGAGAGAGGGGCGGGGGACTGTGGGCTGGAGTGGGGGGAGTCGCCTGTTCGTCTGTCATAACTGTACCATCGCATTTTCCAACTCACTGGTGAATATTTCAGAGTTGATGTGATTGCCCTTCATGACAGCGGTGATGCTTTTTTTTTTCACTTTTTTTTTTCAGACACCCCTTCAGCCACCCCCACACTCAGTCAACCCACCCTAAATCTGTTTAGTCCCTTTGAATAGCTGCAAATAGGTGAAGGCATTGTAGTGCAGAGCTAGAGGAAAAGAAAAAAAAGATGCACTAATAAAGGGAGGTTGATTTAAGAGGAGGCAGCGGTGGAAGACGACAAGCATAAATGCATGATGGGGGGTGGCAGAGAGGCTGAGTGACTCTTTGTGCGGGACAATGTCCCTCAGGCAGAGTAGATGGAAGAGCACTGCCCAGTGATGTTTTTGCCCCCTATCCAGGCTTTTAGCTCACCATCCTAGCAGGGAAAAGTACAGCCTGCATCTTCCATTGTGGACATAATATGTGCTGGTGAGCAGCCATCATCTTGGACATTCAAGGAAGTCACAGTGTGTTGTGTGTGTGTGTGTGTGTGTGTGTGTGTCAGCTGGGGCAGAAGAGTGAGCAGTCCCTGAATGCTCACTCCCTGTGTAGCCACATTAACCCAGATCCCCCTCTCCTTCATCACTCAAGTAAAACACAAAGAGAAAA
Source organism: Haemulon aurolineatum (assembly GCA_038406115.1). Taxonomy (NCBI): domain Eukaryota; kingdom Metazoa; phylum Chordata; class Actinopteri; order Lutjaniformes; family Haemulidae; genus Haemulon; species Haemulon aurolineatum. The sequence goes on along the minus strand of JBCAUF010000001.1, from coordinate 15,935,505 downwards.
GAACTGGAGCGGCACTTACTTTATCCACTTTATTTGTAATGTATCTAAACATGCCATTATCACGAGAAGTATTTCTAATTAGTATAATTTCCCATGAGATAACACTTTAGGGAAAATATTTAATACATTACACAGTGCTCAATAACAGTTCCTAACTAACAAAGAACCAAGAGCACGAAAAAAGAACAGTCAAATCGGCCACATTTAGTGTGTTTAAATGTATTGACTTCTATGTGTGGCTACTTGTGACCTGAATGCACCGAGTGTCCTTTAAAATGGCCAGTGCCTTTGCACAAAGCAAGGGGGATCATATTAAGTGCTGTGTGGAAGACCTTTGCAGGGGGGGATAGTGGAGCGGTGGAGGAGGAGGAGGGGGTTGCCGCGATATTGTTCTAAGGCAGTGTGAGCTATCACTGCTGTTTGTGATTAACTCGCCGTTTAAAGTTTTTTTAGTTATTAGCTGCCCTAACCCCCCCCCCCCACCGCATGTACCCCTCCTCCATCTCCTGCACCTCCTCCTTTGCTACCACCGCCGCCACCCCCAATCCTCTCCCCTCCTGCCCTCAGCCCCATGGAGACACAAAGTATTCATTCACATTTAGATCCTGAGGTCACAGCAGGGCCAGCAGGGAGAGGCCAGCGAATCCCCCCGTAGACAGGTCAGGAATCTAACACGTAACTCCGACCAGCAGCGCTGAGGTAGCTCGCTCTTCTTTCCTTTCGAAATGTGAAAGTGTGTGGGAGAGTGGGAGTGAGAAAAGAAGAGTACAGAGACAGATACACTTTCATTTTGCCTGTGTGTGTGTGTGTATGGCTGGACTTGCGTTTTCTGACATTTTACTATGTTGATTCTGATGTGCAATTATGTGTATTTTTCTATTCTTTCTTTCATTCTGAATATTTCCAGCTGCATTTTTGAATGATATCATATCTAAGGTGAAAATCCATGTAAATGAATACAACTGTGGAATAAGGTTAATAATATATTAGTATGAATGTTTTGCAAGTCATTTAAAAAGTGTTTGTTTGTCTTTTTTTATGCACAGCATACCACGTGTTCACATTTTATCTTGTATCCTGTAGGGCAGTGGCGAGTATGGTTACTGATAACACCATGTTGTGGTTTATTGGTCGTTCATAAGCAAAAGCTCCACTTGTCTCTGGCTAGATTGTGGGCATGTTTTGCTCTGTTGTGGTTTTATTAGAGGCTAGCTTATGAGGACGTAAGGAGGGAGCTTCTGTGCGTGCGTGTTTTGTCGAGGGGGGCGGGGGGGGAGGTCACAAGGGGTGGGAGTGTTTTCCTGTGTGTTGTGTTTTAAAAGGGGGGTCTTGCGTATGGGGCGCAGAGGTGCTGATATGAGGAGCGGACAATGCATGAAAGCCCTCAGCATGGGTCCTGTGTCTCATTGTCCCATGGTACCCTCCTGTCACTTTCATTTTGCACCCTCTAGTCCAGAGTCAGGCCAACTTTGATATAAGGAAGGGGTGCAAGGGATGATGGGGGGGAGCAAGAGGGGGATTTTTAAAAGAAAAAAGTAGGGGAGAAAGATAGAGTCTGTGAAGTGTGAAATAAGATTGCTTTTTATCCGACAGTGCAGCGTTAAAGAAAAGGAAGCTGTCCGGCCCTGGATAAAGCGCAAGCGGGGGGGGGGGGAGGGTGCACCTCTCTGATTTACAGTGCCATCCTGTGACACCTGGTTAAAATGATAACAACAGCCTCAATAATCATAATGAGAGTAATGAGAGCTTAGACACACAGCTCCACACAAGAGCCCAGAGAGGAGCAGAGCTCAACCCTCGCTCCCAGCACTCGAGAGCCGGGGAGAGGGAGAAGCTCAGCTCAGCCCCCGCGCTGGTTCTCCGGGACATACGAAAGCCAGCACAGATAGACAAGACAGCGGTGTTGACTGAGATACTGTATATGCAACAAAAAAAGTGCAGGCTGTCACTGCTGTTTGAGGAACACTGGAGCCATTCTCAGGTAGGACTGGAAATTCTGTACTTCAAGAAAGGCAGTTATCATCATAGCAGTGTATTCTGCTGAGGCCGAGGATGGAGGAGGAGCCTGACCTAGTGAAAGATATCTAGAGTGACTATTATTACTTGCTGCTGCTCTTCTCTACAGTCTGGGAAGGAATACTGGAAAGTGCAGTGGTTACCATCAATTATTTATTAGGCCGTTTGTGCTTGTCAGTCTGATTAGCATTAGTGTAATCACTGCTCTTCAGGGGAAAGGAAGGCTGCTCTCTCTCATCTGAAGGTAATCTCGCCATTTTCAGTGTCTCATCTTCACCGGACGCCTCTTGCATAGCATCTGCTTTTGTCATCTCCACATATTTCTTTCCCTTTTCCCCTTCCCCGCGTGTTTCTGTCTGTTGCTGCTCGGCCCCCCTCCCCCCGCACCTCATTAATGTGTGCGAGCAAGTTGCTCTCTCCCAGCTTGTATAGAGTGACACCTATGGGCCTGATTAAGCCTCTGCACTCACTGGCAAAACACAGGAGGGGAAAGCTGCTGAGCGCAGATATGGTGCGTGTGTGTGTGTGTGTGAGCGCGTATACGTCTGCGCGTGTCTGTCTGCGAGATGCTGGAACAGAGAGCCCATGGACTGTCCCCACTGAGTGACTGGCAGAGCAAAGCTGATATTTATATGCTCAGAACAAATGAGTGTAATCTCTGTGTCGGCAATGGGCTTATTCAACTTGCATGATTAGATTAATGGAACTGTTTCATATCATTGTATTAGGATGGTTAATGAAGACAATTAATTAGAAGACAACCTTCAGGCTATTGTCCTTTACATCTCTCAGATTTGGGTTAGAAATGGCCTGCTGCCATAGCTTTGAGTGTTTCTCCTCATCTATTTTCAGAGTTAATCTATGGCTACAGTTTTAGTGTCTCTTCCATTTGCATCCTACTCTTAGGCCACTCATGACCTTTCATTAATTATGGTCGGCCTGGCTTTAATCATTCTGTAATACCGTTGGAGATGAAACGAGGAATAGGCAAAGCCATTTGCCACTTAAAGATGTAACGCTGCTCCTGGAATTAAATGTCTGCATTTCTGCATAAATTATGGACGGGGCTCTGTGTTGTGTGTGCTAAAAGTGTCATATATGTTGATTAAACATCTAAATAAAGAAGTATTGAAAACATGGGCGCACATGTGAGTGTGTACAGTGTACATGGTAGGAAGTTGGCTGCTGGGCACAGGGACGCTGAATAGCATTACAATGTTGGCTGCTGCCTATCACAGTCATGTTTAAGCACAAAGTGTGTATTAATGTGTAGGTGGGGAATTAGTCTCACTACAAGTGTCACATAGCTAAGAAATGACACCTTGCCCCATTTTTAAAGGTGAAAAAATTTACCTGGGGATTATTTTGTAATCTGAGCACCTGTGCAGCTGTACAGTATCCTAATTCTCGCCGAGTTGTGGAGATTTATGCAGGCAGGAGTTAGATGGGATTTTGGGACTCGGCAGGAGTTCTTTGGTTTTCTGGGAATGTCTGAGATCCGCCTCACCAGCGCGGGATGGGCCGCACTGGATGGAATTCATGGGTTGCCTTGGAAACATAATAGAAACATGGTTAAAAATAAAAGAATAAAATGTATTCATGTGTGTGGGATCCGGGGAACACTTAAATATGCTTTTTACTAGGAGCCAGTCATCCCTTTTAAAAGTCTTTATTTAAACACAGGACCAGCTTTTAGCGATAATGTGTAACAACGGAATCCATACAGCGATCACTCTGCTCAGACAGCTGTTTCCTACAGCATCTGTATCAGCCAGCAGGAAATGGAAGATATTGCGTCTGTCCTGCCCGTAATACAAAGGTGTTTTCCACTGACTTTGATTTTTTTTAACCCCATATGTATAAGCATGCAGCATGTGTCTAGAATAATACAATTATTGTCATGTAAATTAACACCTCTTGTAGTGTGTATTCAGTTAACCGTTAGCAAGTAAGGCAATTTTGTTTGTGCAAAATATGTTCTAGATACTCTGAAATATTCAACCTTTTTTTTTAGCTTAGAGATAAAATAGTTTTCTTTTCACATACACAGCAGAGAATGAAATGTCAGATTAAAAAAATGACAATAATTTCCTTGAATGTATTTTTTGCTTATAAACATGACTTATTTACATAAGGCATCTCTTTGCACCCTTTCAGGAGAAAAAATTAGATGCTTCTGAATACTCAGACCTGTAATCAGGGAAGAGACTGTGAGAATAGCCACGTGGTTCAGAGACATGTTCAGAGTGTATCAGTGATAATGGCACATACCAGAGTTTGAGAACACAATGTCAACTCTATATACAGTGAATGCAATGTTTCATAACCGACAGGATAAACAGTGAGTGTTGGGGATAATGTAACATCATAAAAGTGGTTTTGGCTGTGGGTAGTCATGTGGTGAGCTAAGATTGGATGTGTGATGACTGCAGGGCTGAATACTTGAACAGGATATTTCAGTAGCTGTTGTAGCATTGTCAATATATCAATAGCTCATAGAGTAGAGACCCGAGCATGAAAGCATTTTCAAAAGAGCATTTAAGTACATTTGCTGAGAATTAGCTGACTTGTGTAATAACTGATAGGGCCTATTGACTGCGGCCTAGTTTACTGTTGTCAAATCAATGCTATTGCATGCAAGTCCCACTACTTTTAAACAAACTTAACAGGCAAAGGGGATGTTCAGGGGGCACTGGAGAGAAATAAACAAGATTGATGCCCTTTTTATTATCTGTTTTTGCTATCTTTTCCTCTGTGTGTTACTTACAAATGGCGTTATCGGATATCCATTGTTTGGACTTCGATGCTCCTAAATGGCCTGATATATCGAGCTGAGGCTTTTAAGGTGGTTACAGGGGATTTCTGCCTTTGACTTGGCATAAAAATAAAATGAATTGTGGCTCTGAAAGTTTTAAATATTTATGATTTCTTTTATTTATTTTTTTTGCAATAGTAGGATAGAAAAAGTGACATGTGGCTTGTATTGGTAAGTAACCTAGCAGATTGCAGCAGGGGACAGTAACGTGC